>JAGKTI010010980.1:0-27352 GCA_018397915.1 Birgus latro
TACTCGTATATCCTCCTTACTCCATCTCTTCAGTGAGAAGTGGGGTTGGGATGACAATGACAGTGATGAACCTACTGATATCAGCAATACATTCAACACAGCTCATTTGTTCTTGGAATCTCAAATGACAACTGGCAATGCTTTACTTAGCCAAAATTGTGAGAATACTGATGTCTCCTTCAGTATTTTACTACAGTATTAACCACTTGAATGTGAGTGATGTTATTTTTTACTTACTCCTGCTACTACTAGAAAATTTTATTTTTGCTTAGGAAATGCATCTCTATAGTTCACTTATTCTATCTTAAGCTTAATAAAGTCATCAGGATATGGAAAGAATAAAACAAATAGGACATCCCCAGGCAAAACAAGTTAATTCCTTCAATCCAATGACACATTTAAAAAAAAATAATGTACAGTATATTATTGCTCCCACCACATGATTTTGTTAACTTCAGAGAAACCACTGGCCATGATTGGGTTAGTAGTATTTTATATTAACCCTTTCACAACCAGATCTCCTTATTCTCAAAATCATTTAAAAGTAGCAAAAATTAACTGAATACAGTACTGTATGTCACTAGACAGCAAGAGGTTAAAGAACTTGATTTGGAGGCTCAAAACTTAAAGTGCTGGAAAAGCAAGGATGGTTGGGAGGTTCAGCAGCCCTAAAAACAACTGTGACTTTGGACAGAAGAAAAATTTATGACTATGAGGAAGATCAAATTAATAACAAAATCGTCACAACAAATATGAACTGGGAAATGGCGGTGCAGCGGAGAGGTGGTGATCAGCCCATTCTCCATGATGCTGTCATTTTTAGCTTAGTTTTGCGACCACTGGATAATATTATTTGGCTTAAGAAAGACTCCTCTACATTAACAGTTCAATAAACTCCTTCACTACAGTAAAAGGAGTTCTTCTTTGCTGAATAAAAACTGTATGACAATAGCATGAGTAAAATATTACTGACATTCTTAGGCTGAAAGTATTCAAAAGACTGTAAGCTTAAAAGATCTAACAGCTATAATATTAAAACTGTGTGTGTGCAGTTATAAGAAAGTCTCTGATGTGTACCATACATTCTGAAGCATATGATGATGACATAAAAAGTCTCACCTTTCAGTAAAGTTACTGATTGAATTCTAATGTGGTATACAGGCTGATCACACATAATAATACACATGTTCCATGACTGACAGGAGAATATTTGGGGCTTAAGCACACTTCTGGACCATAAGTTTTAATAATATGAATATGTGAGTAAACATGCATCAGGTCTGGAAATTAATGTAAGATAAAGACATTTCCAAGTTCATAAAGGGTTTCATCATCCACTGCACAGCTGCAATGCAGAGTATAGTAAAAATTGCAGTACATCCTCATTATAAGTTGTCTTTTTTTCTTTCCATTTCTTTCTGCTAATAATCCCTTCACCTCAATGACATCTTATTTCATTCTTGCTGTCACCAGATGATTTTAGATTTGGTGAGACATTCTGAGCTGAAGGTGTCAGGTACAGCCTTATGTAACCTTTTCACAGCTAGAGGTCATTTCAGAGTTGAATAAAATCATCTGTTGGTACCAAGAATAAAATAAAAAATCCAAGAAGTTGTAATATTTTATTTTAAAAATATCCAGACATACTATGAGGACTACCTGTACAGTTGGCATCAAAAGTCATGGCATCTGTCCCGCTTTTCTCTCCATCGACTTTGAAAATCACTGTAGTGAATCAGCAGCAGCTGACACTGATGACTTCGTATGACCAAACATCAATGCCATAAGCATCATATGCATTAAATTCTCCTCAGTGATTTTCATAGTCCATGGAGAGTGATGCAGGAGAGACAACAGAACTTTTCATGTCAATTATACATATTGTACTTGTTTTACCAGCACCCTGAAGAAATTCTGAAAAGCACAATATCAGATTCCAGTATCATATGGCTTTTACTGTGCAATCATGCACACAAAAGATGAAGTTAACAACAGGCCCCAAAGAATCCATTGGGATTTAGCATAAAACCCTCCATTTACTGGCTCAAAGGATCCAGTGTTCTGACAATTAAGTACTGTACCTGAGGAAATTAAATTATCCAGTACTGTAATTCATCTTGAATTAGAATTACACTCAGTCATGATTCCCACCCTTCCATATCTGTCCATACTTCCTCATTCTAACTCCACATCACCCATTACTACAATTCTAATCTGGAATGGGGTATAGTTACAAGTGATGGATTTAGGGTGAGGGTGTATATGCAGGTATGGGAGGGTGTGAGATGAAGCAGTAGTGTAATAAGGAATGAATACACAGCTTTTACAGTTTTCATGAGCACTAGATCCTAAGGCCATAAGATTCATTCACTTACAAAGCAAGTGAAATAAAGGCGTTCAGTTTTCATCCCATTAAGCTGCTAATGTGAAACTGAAAACAGCCAAAATTTCTTTTATTATAGGCTCTTATATAATGCATGTACAGTCAAAGGTAAAAGTGTGCTTACTATTCCAGAGTTTACTATGTACTGTACTTATAGCACCTCTATCATTCCCCTTCTGAATGCATTATATCAAAGAGAATCATCTCTGGGCAGAGAAACATACAAAGTCTGTCACAGTTTAGAATACTGGCCAGCAGAGGAAACTGAAAATAGAAAGGGTGAAATACTAGGCAAACATTTTGTCCCTAACTGTGCTACATATATTTTTTCATCGCTTACTGAAAATAAGCCAATAATCATGGCATAATCTAGTACTGTACTTTAACAGCATTACTGCAATGCAAAAATCTAAATGTAATTGCTGTAATAGATTTTTTTAAGTATAGCGGGTAATTAAGGCGCTCCAATTGGATTGAGCCTGTGCAGGTTTATATCCATGGGGTGGTTGGGGTTTACTGCTCATGTATTGCCACTTAGAGATGAGTGAGGCTGGTCACTCTTGTCTTAAATGTCAGGACCAACTTGCCTAGCCCCGGGCTCCTACACTCCTGATGGGGCAACACAGGATTAGATGATGATGGTGATGATGATGATTTAAGTAATGAGAGCAATGCTCTAATATATAACTCTTTTCAAGAAACCACTTCGTTGTTTTCCTCTAATGTAAGCTTTTAATTGAAGTAAACTAAGCCATTTATGTATATGAAGACCATATCAAAAGATGCTAAGTCTTAAAATCCAAAGGCAGCAAAAACTGATAGGTTTTAGAAGAATACAACACCTCTGATGTGCTGATTAAGTTCAAGGATGCATGATGTATCAGCACTGTAATTCATCTACAAAATGCAATAGTGCTTATCTTTAAAGCAATAAAATGGACTCTGTTAAAGAGGAGAATGAGGATCAGCTTGATTTATACTATCCATCCATCATCAAATTTTGTGTTGCCCCATGAGAAGCGTAGGAGCCCAAGGCTAGGCAAGTTGGTCCTGACATTTAAGATGAGAGTGACCAGCCTCACTCATCCCTGAGTGGCATTACGTGAGCAATAAACCCCAACCACCCCTTGGATATAAACCTGCACCGGCTCAATCTGATTGGAGCACCGTAATTACCCACTAAATCACCAAGTGCCATAATTTGGTTATATGGTTACCACCCAGGATAGTAAATGGTTTCCTGGTGTACAGAAAACCATTGGCTTCTCACTCAGTGTAGAGGCACCCACAGGCAGAAGGAAGAGGAAACAAATGAAGGAAAGACAGACAGAAGAGGGAGTGTGAAGTCAGCCGTAGGCAAAAGGACGAGGAAAGAATGAAGAAAAGGAAGACACAAAAGGATGGAAGGAAAGAAGGATGGAGGAGAGGAAAGGGCAGACACCCGAGAGCAGCACTACATCAAGTGAGTGGATGGTGAGTGCCCCCACCTACCACAACTGATATATACCATACAAATTAATATAAAGGGTTACATTTAACAGCATGGGAACATACCGTGGTAAAAATACAGAAAAATTATGATGTTAATCCTCCACTACTTTCTACTAATGATGGGTTGCACAGGATCCAACAACTGGAGCAGGAAGTACTGTATATACAGTAATATTTGAATATGTCATCAATGGCTGATATACATCAGAAGTGATGCTGGCGATAAGTCCTTTTATACAATTACCGCAGAGGGTTTACTTTTGTCTCATGGTCCAGTCAATCCAATTAAACGTTCTACTCCAGCTTCCACCATAAAATTTTATTCAGCTGAGAGGCACAGGAGTCATTATAATGAATAATTTTCTTTTTTACTACTTCCTGACTTATAATATGAAACCATGACAGACAATACCCAGAAACAAGTGCATCCTTAGCTCTCAACCCATGCTTATTGGCAATAAATGAAATGGAATTAGGAAACGCAGTTAAATTCCTTTAATTCGGAATCTGATGGTTCAGAATTTTTACTCCGGGTTAACAAGGGGAGAAAAAATGACAGTTTGGTTATACCGAATCAACCAACTTCATATCCACACCACCACTCACAAAGTCCCAGATGTAGCCTGGCCTGCAGTCTGCCATTGTACTACTCCAAGTGGTTTACTTCTGGAATTTTCATAGAATTCTTGCATACTGTGACTCATGATGACTCCTACAACCCTAAGATTAACCTGTATTACTACACTACTGATGCCTTGGATTTACCTGTAACACATCTGCAACACACCTACAACTGCACTACACTTGATGGGTAAGTTGGAGAAAAAAAAATTGTATTACAGTAAAACCTCGATATAACGGACCAGAATTCGCTTTCATGGGAATTAAGGCGCTACCGGACTAAATTCTTATATGTCGGAAAAAGTCCGATAAAGTCAGAAGCGGTCCGGACCGCCTGACCACTTGAGCTTTGTTCACTACAATAAAGTAAATAAAAGACATTTTATCAGTATACAGTAGTGTATTATTACACAATAATCCCTCAATTGTCCAGACGTGCAGTATCTGGACCTGTTCATTATCCGAATACTGGATCTTAGCTTTATTAACCCCTTCGTTACCGAACCCCCTTGACCCCCGGCTGCTCCCCACTCCCCCCTCAAACCAGATTTCCCATTCATTCTGCTTGTTTGTAGGGTAGTGTATTGTTTATCCTTACACTGTTTCCTTTCGGTTTATATTACTGTATTTTTTTTTAAATTGCCAAATACATATTGGCCATAAGATATATGTAACAAAGTGCAGTAATGGTAGTAGTTGTAGTAGCAGTAGTAGCTGTAGTAGTAGTAGTAATAGTAGTAAGATATATAAAAAATATACATCTATCTATCTATCTATTGCCAGATGCCTCAATCCCGAACGGGGTGGCCACAAACAAATCACCTCCATGCCACTCTGTCCCCTGCCATTTCACTACCACGCTCCCAACTCACACCCCCCTCTCTTATATACCTCTCCACTCCATCCCTCCATCTCATCCTCGGCCTCCCCCTCCCTCTCGCCCCCTCCACCTCACTCACATACACTCTCCTCGTCAATCTTTCACTCTCCATCCTCTCCACATGCCCAAACCACCTTAACGTGTTTCTCCTAACGCTTCCCATCACGTCCTCAACCACACCACAACGCTCCTTCACTTCCTCATTTGTTAGTCTGTCTCTCCATGTGACTCCACATGCTCCTCTCAAATAACTCATTTCCACTGCTCTCACTCTTGACTTCTGTCCTTCCAACAGGGTCCAAGCTTCACTTCCATATGTCAGAGTTGGTATCACAATACTGTCATGTAACAACTTTTTCACTTCCATGCTCACCTCCCTGTTTCTTATCACTGCTTTCAACGAACCAGCAACCTTCCTTCCCTGCTGTACATACTGAACATCAATAAAACGGTTTGTAATTATTTACCTTGTCGTAGGCTTTAGGTGAGCTATGCAGTAGATAAATCCGAGGCAGATGAGGTATGTAGTAAGTAGACCTGAGGTAAGTGAGATAGGTGAGGCAGGAGAGGTAGGTGAGGCAGGAGAAGTAGGTGAGGCAGGGGAGGTAGGTGAGTAGGGTGGCGCACTCTGAGGCTGGCACACCTGGTGCACTCCGAGGCAGGTGCACCGAAGCAGGTGAGTGAATCACTGGGCATGCCAGACCTGGAAGTGTTCGGTGGAACACAAACCAGGCTGCTGAGGGCAGGCAGGGCAATGTTTCTGCTCAGCTTTGTCTTGCCCTCTCTGTGACACTGCTGAACTAGTGTCGGAAGCATGACTTTCCTCCTCACTCTCGTCATCACTGCTCACTGAACTGTCATTTTCAGGCATATAATCTTTGTCTGAGTCAGACTGAGTCTCAATGTCATCTGACCCCTCCAGTTCACTATCCCATTCCATTTCCACATCACTTTCACTGTCAGATGACACCATGGCAATCCTGCCTATCTCCTATCACGAGGAAATGGGGTAACTGTCCTGCAAGCACGTGTTTCCCTCCCTCCCTCCCCCCACCCGCGGGTACAGCTACGCCAGACTCGTTGCTAGGCAACCATGAGCTGATACCAACAATCACATTTGATCTATATTATATCACATTATATAGGTATATATATATAACAAAATCAAAATATATATTATACAATATGCCCCCAAACAAATTGAGCTCATTGGCATAAATCTATGACACATGCCAGAGCCATGACAGGGGTGCATGACGTCACAGCTGGTTGCCATTCAGTCACAACACGTGGCAGCATTATTTCAGCCCAAACCGAGTATTTAGCTCCCCTGCATGTCCCTATCTATCTCATGTATACGCCCGTATACATGAGTGAATTCGGTTTCTCAGCCAAACTTTTTTTTATGTATGCAGGAGTATACACATGTGGAATTCGGTAATGAAGAGGTTAAACCATTTTCCAAATTTACTTACTATTATCCGAACGTAAAAGTCTCCGAAAACTTTGGCCACCCAGCTGACATGTTCAAACATTTGGTATCACAGCTGTTGGGCTCAAGCCATGAGCGGGAAAGAGGCCGTAATGCACAACCAGAGCTAGAATGCCTGTCCACCCCTGTACTGAATGGTCAAAGTCACGTACTGGTCCGATCACTTCCAATAAACCTCCAGCACCGGAGTAATAAGACTGTAACCCACAAGCAGTGTCAAAACATCCGTATGCATCCACACCGAATGTCCAAAGTCGCGCAGCCACCAGGATAAGTCTTTCCTAACTGCCACTGAGGGTGTAACACAGACCGCAAGCAAAGAGTAAATGTTCGGTGACAGCAGCCGTCTGCCTCTCTACTGAACGTCCAAAGTCACCTGGTCAATGGAAGTAGTGTTTACGCATGGTCACCAGGCGTATAACACTGACCGCAAGCCACTAGTAAATGTACGGTAAAAGCGCCCGTCCACCTCGTGACAGAAAGATGAAAATCTTGCACACAGCCTCGCTTCTCCCCCCCGTCCCAGCTTCCCCTTCATTCCCTCCCCTCCTTCGCACTCATAGCACTGACTCATGAGTTTTTAAATTTTTTGTGATTTATTCAAATACTATTGGTCGTAACGAAATTCCGAAGTGACCACGAGAAAGCTCATGAAATTCTGTGCTTAACTCTTGGATGGTGCTGGCAAAATTTTGCACTAGGATGGTGGGACAAGGTAAGTTTTACTCTTGAGCACTATTTATTCTCACTGTAATTCTGTATTTTTACTCACCAGTTTTCTGTGTTTCTTTTTAGTTTATCTTAGAGTATAAACACCAGCGAAGTTGATGGTATACCGTTTATAACAATTTAACCAATTTCTAGTGGCATATTTGATCATGGAATTTTTGTGTGGCCCGGGAGCAGCTATCACTGATGTAAGATAACTGATTTCCAACCGTTCTGATGTTTTCTGTGGATGTTTGTTGTTTATGCATTCTCATTGGTGTTTAGCATTAATATAGATAATCCTATGTGTTTTGAAGTCTAAATATGGCAGACTGACCAGAAAACAGTGCAAAATTAGGAGAGGTACTGTACACAAGACCAAAAAAGTATTGTGCAGGAGGGGTACAATGATATCTCAAATGATCAATATAGTTTATGAAGTTCTTGGAAAATTAACTGATTATCATCAACCATAAAATGTCATAAAACACCTATCTATAACATACGTACGTAAGCATGTTCGACAACATGGGAGAAAAATCACCAAACATTTCTCGAATCCATCGTCCATGGCGTCAAATTATTGCAGGCCAATTGTGCACCAATGCTTTTTTGATCGTGTGTACATACAGTAATGTATAGGTAGGGTGTTTTTGGGTTTTAATTTTTTTTTTAATGGTTTTCTTGGTGTTTAGCATTACTTTGGATATTCCTGTGTGTGTGTTTTGATGTCTAAATATGGCTGAATGACCTGAAAACAGTTCCAAAATTAGGTGGGGTATTGTACATACAGTAGTGCATAGTGTATAGGTAGGGTGTTTTGGGGCTTTCAGTGTTCTTTTTTCATGGTTTTCTTGGTGTTTGGCATTACTTTGGATATTCCTGTGTGTTTTGATGTCTAAATATGGCAGGCTGACCTGAAAACAGTACCAAAATTAGGAGGGGTACTGTACATACAGTAGTGTATAGGTTGGGTGTTTTTTGGTTTTCAATGTTTTTTTCATGGTTTTCTTGGTGTTTAGCATTACTCTGCATATTCCTATGTAAGCTTTGATGTCTAAATATGGCAGACTGACCTGTGCCAAAATTAGGAGGGGTACTGTGCATACAGTAGTGTTTAGGTTGGGTGTTTTTTGGTTTTCATGTTTTTTTTTTCTAATGGTTTTCTTGGTGTTTAGCATTACTTTGGATATTCCCATGTGTGTTTTGATGTCTAAATAAGCCTGAATGACCAGAAAACACTACCAAAGTAAGCAGAGGTATTGTACCAATGGGTTAGCTATAGGTTGGAGGTTGGGTATGGGTAGGGTCCAGGTATACGAGGAGGGATATTGTTTATTATCCAGACATTGCCACTACCTGGACATGCCTTTGGCTCTATCAGGTCAATGCCATTTGATTATTGTAGTGAATGTATAATACAGTACAGTACTGCAATGGTAGTGGAAACAGTTTAAAAATCGTTGGTGCGATCTGGATTGTCTGATGTATCGGAAAAAGTCCGGATGTCGTTTTTATCAGAACTGCGCTTTTTTTTTGGAATGGCTTGGGCCCCAATTGGTCTGTTATAGTGAGGTTTTACTGTACTGTAATTTTATTTATTTTATTAACGTTTGGGAGTGTTTAATGAGCTTTTCAGATGGCCTGCCCATCAGTCCGGAATTTTTGATAATCCGGAACTCCCAATGTCCCCTGCATTCCGGATTAAGAGACTTTGTACTACTATACTAATTATCTATACACATACAGACTGATAGACAAATAGGCTGATAGACAGAATGAAGATTTTTTGCTTTTCCAAAGATGAGGCTCTTTAGAAATTACTGGGAGATTTTCAGTTTCACATAAAATACCACACTTATGTAAAGACTGATCTATGAATGACAAGCAGTAAAGTACAAGACAAAAACTACACTGACAAACATATTAACTGTAAAAAATACCTCTGTCGCCTTATAAAATTGACCAAGGAAAACTGATGCCTTGGTCAGTATTTCTCCTGAGAGCGGCTTATCACCTGCATCGGTCATTATTTCTTCGCCGGCTTTAATGACCCCATCAGGGACAACTGGGATACACCGCCCAGCCACTAAAACAGAAATAACCTTTATATAAACAATCCAATACCATTTGTCCACTTCAACTTGGCCTAAAACTGCCATCTCTCCATCCTGATTGCTGAGCTGTAACAAGAGGTTAACACTAGAATAAGCTAGTCATGAGGAAGTGCTACCAAAAAAAAAAAAAAAAAAAAAAAAAAAAAAGTATGCTGAACCAAAGTACTGTCTTACTCTGCCACTGAACTATACAGTCTAAGTTGCAAAAGGACAATAATCTCCACCATGTTTGGTGGATGTGCAATACTATAAGGCCTTATGGTCTATGAAAACCTCCATGATGGTACACATAACATACAGGGGTGTTATTTATGTCTAGAATTCAGTAAGCTATCCTGAGAATATACAAATAAATGTAGTAAAGCTGTAACAACATGAATATTAATGTAACACTACGGTACTTCAACTGATGATGTACAGCAGAGACAACCTTCAAATGGCAGTTAAGGTGTACTGCCATCTTGCTTGCTCATCTCATTAAAATTATAAATCATTCAGAAATAAACTATAATATTGTGCAGCATTTGCAAACACAGCAATCTACTAATAAATTAGTACAGCACAAAATATACGGTATTGTAAATACAATCATTCGAAAGCCATACTTATATTTTACCATAAATACTGTACATACTAAGGTGCAGAGTATGAGTAAATCTATTACACTGTCCAAAAAAAAAAAAAAAATTGTACCACTTCCAGTAAAACTAATATGAATAATAATATATATTCTGCAATAAGGAACATATTTTCTTTAAACAAAGCCTGGATTACATCTAAGGGAAAGTTTCTGCAAGTGGTGAAAAAATCTACACGCAAAACATTTCTATATAAGTTACTTATAGAACAATTACTGTGCTGCAGTTAAAATAGTATCTATCTCTAATATGGAAAACACTGCATGTGTCAAGTTCACTTACATAATACTTTCTCTGGCTCTGATACTGATGGGGTTACAATGTCTGTGGAAAGTGTCTAGCCCAGTTATTTAATCACACATGCTTCATTGCACTCATATGTCACATGCTTCATTGTACTCATATGTCAATGTGATTATAATGAGTTTAAACTGCACAGTTTGATCCATCAATGCAGAAATTATCTGCCTTCTATCAGAACACTGTTGCTTTAACAGTTGAACAATATTTTCTCTCTGCAACCTTGCAATATAAATGGAAACTATCAAAAACTTTTTCAGTACAATGCCACACAACCAGTATGAGACAACTTGTTAATGGAAACTATCAAAAACTTTTCAGTATAATGCCACACAACCAGTATGAGACAACTTGTTAATTTAAATTGTATATATATATATATATATATATATATATATATATATATACTGTATATATATATATGTATATACTGTATATATATATATGTATATATATATATGCTATATAAAGCAGACCATTGATTTAATGGACCTGATGGACCAGATATTGCATTTAATGGGCACTACAAGGACCACCAGACTTTCGTCAGCTATAATGAACAATGTCCATTAAATAGGGAACAATGGGTCATAACATGTTTCCTACCCTTTTTACTCCAACCTGGCCTAACTGCCCTCTCCCCATTGCAATTCCTGAGTTGTAATAACAGACTATAGTAATACCGTACTATTCATGAAGAAGTGCAATGACAAGGATATAAAATAAACTGCAGAAAAGCAAAATTATGGGCCAAGTTAGTGTAAAATGAGTATAGTTTTCATTTTTAGTACTAGAATATGTTAGTGCTTTCATTTATTTTCAAACATGTGCTTGGGGCAGGGTGGACTATCACATAAAACAGATTATCAGCTTTATTGGATCAGTCTTCCCCTCAGTTAGTCCATTAGAGCGAAGGTCTACTGTATTAGCACCATACAATTTTTTTTTTTTTTTTTTAATGCAAGGAAGAAGGAACCAAAGGCCACAGGCCTGCATACTGTTCCTTCCAAGAAAAAGCAAAAACAGTACACAAGAGAGCCAAATTCAAGATCCGTTCAATTCGAGATGCCTGGACACACTGCATTTGAAAGACTGGAGATCATAGGAAGTAGAAAATACAGACAGAGGAAGACAGTTCCAGAGTTGACCAGTTGCATAAATGAAGGACTGGGAGTAACGGTTAACTCTTGCATTAGAGAGTTGGACAGAAAAGGGATGAGAGTTTGCTGCTAGACGGGTACTATGTGCCCGTAGTAGAGGTGAAGGGATGCAAGCAGACAGTTCAGAGGAACAGTGACCATTGAAGTAGCGATAGAAGAGAGATAAAGATGCAACAGTGCGGCGAAGAGACAAAGGTTGAAGGGAATCAGTAAGAGGAGGAGAGTTAATGAGACGAAAAGCCTTTGACTCCACCCTATTGAGAAGAGATGCATGTGGGGAGCCTCCCCACACATGAGAGTTGTACTCCATACACGGGCGAATAAAACCCGTGTACAAGGTCAACAACTGTGCAGGGGTAAAGAAAGTTCAGAATCGGTTTAGCACACCTAATCTCTTGGAACCAGATTTCACAAGAGATGTAATATGTTCTTTCCAAGACAAATCCCGAGAGAATGAAACCCCAAGCATGTTCAAGGATGATGCAGGACATAACTGTTCATTATTAAACATTAGTGGGTAATCCTGGGGAAGATTTTGTCGGGTTGATAAGTGTAACAACTGAGTTTTTGATGCATTAAAAATAACAAGATTATTTTTACCCCAATCAGAGATACGAGCCACGTCAGACATTAGGTGTGCCATAGCCTCATCCCTTTTTTGCTGAAGCAACTGCTGAGATGGACGTTGCAGGAACCGAATGGAAAGGTGAAGGGTGGAATCATCAGCATATGAGTGGATAGGGTTAGATGTACAACTTAGAAGGTCATTGATGAATAAGAGGAAGAGAGTAGGTGATAGGACAGAACCCTGAGGAACACCACTGTTGAGAGGTCTAGGAGAGGAACGATGGCCGTCTACAACAGCGGCTATAGAACGACCAGAAAGGAAGCTAGAGATGAAGGCACAGATAGAAGGATAGAAACCATAGGAGGGCAGTTTGGAAATTAAAGATTTATGCCAGACTCGATTGAAAGCCTTTGAGATGTCAAGTGCAATGACAAAGCTTTCGCCAAAGTTCCGAAAGGAGGATGACCAAGAGTTTGAAAGGTAGGTGAGAAGATCGCCAGTCGAGAGTCCCTGACGGAACCCATACTGACGATCAGAAAGATGGTTGTGACAGGAAAGGTGCTTTAAAATTTTTCTGTTAAGAATTGGCTCGAAAACTTTTGAGACACAGGATGTTAAAGCAATTGGACGATAGTTAAAGGGTTGGGAATGGTCACCCTTCTTTGGGACTGGCTGAATGAGAGCAAACTTCCAGCAAGAAGGAAAGGTACAAGTTGAGAGACAAAGGCGAAAGAGTTTACCTAGGCAGGGTGTAAGCACAGAAGCACAGTTTTTGAGGACAACAGGAGGGACTCCATCAGGACCATATGCCTTTTTAGTATTGAGGCTAGTGATGGCAGAAAACACATCAGCTGAAGAAATTTTAATGTCAGTCAAGAGGAAGTCAGAGGGGGGAAGTGATGGAGGAATAGCACCGGAATCGTCTAAAGTGGAATTGGAGGAGAAAGTCTGAGCAAAGAGATTTGCTTTATCAGTAGAAGAAATAGCTACAGAGCCCTCAGAGTAGAAAAGAGGAGGGAAGGATGATGAGGTAAAGTTGTTAGAAAGGTTTTTGGCAAGGTGCCAGAAGGAGCGAGAAGAATTCGAGTTGGAGAGTTGGGAACATTTAGCACGGATGAAATTGTTTTTAGCAGAGCGAAGAACAGACTTAGCACGATTCCGGGCAGAAATATATAAAAGGTGTGATTCAGGGGTGGGTTGGCTTCGGTACCTCTTACAGGCCCTCTCCTTGTTGCGGACAGCATTAGAACAAGCGTGATTAAACCAAGGCTTTCTTGCATTAGTCAGAGGATATGAGAAAGGAATGTATGCTTCCATGCCCGAGAGAATAACCTCCGTAATGCGCAAGGCACACTCAGATGGCTCCCGGCCATGGAAGCAATAAGCATTCCATGGAAAATCAAAGAAGTACTGCCTGAGGGCCTCCCAATCTGCAGCTCCAAAGTGCCATAGGCGGCGTTTCTTTGGAGGGTCCACAGGCCGTACTGGAGCGATTGGACATGTTAAGGTAATAAGATTATGATCGGAGGAGCCCAACGGAGAGAAAAGATGAACAGTGTAAGCAGAAGGATTAGTTGTTAGGAAAAGGTCAAGTATGTTGGAACTCTCTCCAAGGCGGTCAGGGATACGGGTAGGGTGCTGTACAAGCTGCTCTAGGTCATTAAGGATAGAAAAGATGTAGGCTTGTTCACCAGGTGGATCAGTGAAACGAGAGGAGAGCCAAAGGTGGTGGTGAACATTGAAATCTCCTAGAATGGAGATTTCAGAAAAAGGAGAAATGGATAGAATGTGTTCCATCATAGAAGTAAGATAGTTAAAGAATTTTTGATAGTCAGTATAATTAGGAGATAAGTAAACAGCACAGATATATTTAGTCAGAGAATGACAGGAAAGCCAAAGCCAGAGAGTAGAGAATTCAGAAGAATCAAGTTCAGGAACACGAGAGCAAGATAGATCGTTGCGTACATATACGCAACAGCCACCTTTGGCTTTGAAACGAGAATAGAGAAAGTAGGAGGATACAGAAAAGGGTTTGCTGTCAGTTGCCTCAGACAGTTGAGTCTCAGTGAGAAAGAGAAGGTGAGGTTTAGAGGAGAAGAGGTGGTGCTCAACAGCGTGAAAGTTAGAGGAAAGGCCGCAAATTTTACAGAAATGAAGAAGGAGTGAGTCAGACAGTGGTTCCAGGCAGCTCTTTGAGTCATCACCGGGAGATGGGCAGATGGTGGGGGCATTTATGGTCCCCCCCCCGGGGACCCCGAGGCATGATTTTTGTGTGCCATTTTAGAAGAAATTTTGAAAAGGAAGTGTAGTGTATAGCGTGTATGTAGTTTGGTGTTGACAGTTAGAGAAACTGCTGGTCTACTCTCTGTGTAACTGAGACACTGAAAAAGTTCAGCAAAGGAGGATGGTCAGGAACAAGTCCTGAGGGCTGATGAAACGGGAGCTCCAGCTCTCCCTGTCATCAGCTTTCCATCCTCCTTGGGAGTACTGCCCTGCTTGACTGGTGCTACAGTCTCCTATGTGTAATGCTCTGATAACAGGTATACCATATTTGCATTACTGCAGTCAGTTACCTACTGACAATTTTGTAATAAAGATGATACCTGCAAAATAAAATCCTGAAGTGGAAAAACAATTACCGGTACCAACAAAGTACGCTGGTAGCCTATGCTGTAATGTCATCACTGGCATTCTCTTAAGCCAGAAGACACAGTTTGTACTGTAGTTTATTCCTGCTGCTTTCAGGTGATTTATTCAGCTTAAAAGCGATGCCTGACAGCGTAATGTTAGAAGTCAAGTCCATTAACGCCTTTGCTATGAAATGTCTATCCTAAGATGAATAAAACTGTCTGGTGGTTGCAAGAATATGATACAAATGAGGTATTTGCATGGATGGTGGACAAACACATAAAATCATGTACAGGGGTATTCTCATTCTTCATCAATCCTATATGCACTTTATCACAGTTTATGATGATCTGT
Organism: Birgus latro; assembly: GCA_018397915.1. Lineage (NCBI taxonomy): Eukaryota > Metazoa > Arthropoda > Malacostraca > Decapoda > Coenobitidae > Birgus > Birgus latro. Next base: position 15,341 of record JAGKTI010010980.1, read on the forward strand.
TTCTGTAGGCAGTTCAGTACAAGGAAAAGCAGCTCCAAAGTTGTGAGAGGATACTTTGGTCTGCAGTACTGACCTTTTATCCCCATTTTGCTAGCTAAGCACTTTTCTCACACCACTACACTTTTGACCCTCGCTTTGCATATATTTCACTCCTCTTACCACTACCACCACCACAAACAAGGTGCATGCAACAACAACCACCACCACCACCACCACCACCACCCACCCAATTCTCATAAATGGAGACTTCTGGAAAAACACCTAATCATGTAATGCAAGCATTCCATTATACCATAATTAACCACCTCGTTGTCATGCCTTTTTTAGTATTTTATTCCAATCACTGCCAACCAATTTTATTCAGCTGACAGGATCATAGGAACTTGAGAGTTTCATATTGTCACCAATGGTCATGAGAACTCTAGTCATCTATTTCAGGTAAGGGCAGTCGATTTTATTCAGATAAGTGTGAGTTATGTGAGCCTGAGTTAAGTTACTATACATGGATACGTAATTCCTTCACTCAGATGGAGGAGGAAGCTTGATGAAAGTGAGTGAAGTTGGCTGGGGTATCCTGGAATGTCAATTGCAATCCCCTCAGTGCAGCTCAGAATGTTAGTTGCAGTTTACAGGTTAAAAACAGGATTTCTATCTATCTATTGCCAGAAGCATTAACCCTGTAAGGGGTGGCCACAAACAATTCGCCTCCATGTTAAACTGTCCCCTGCCATTTCACTGCCCTGTTCCCAGCTCACACTCCCCCCTCTCTCATATACCTCTCCACTCCATCCCTCCATCTCATGCTTGGCCTCCCCCTCCCTCTTCCCCCTTCCACCTCACTCACATAGACTCTCCTCATCAGTCTCTTGCTCTCCATTCACTCCATATGGCCAAACTGCCTAACACTTTCTATCACATCCACATCCAAACCATAATACTCCTTCTCCTCCCCATTTGTCAGTCCGTCTATCTATGTGATTCCACATGCTTCTCTCAAATAACTCATTTCCACTGCTCTCACTCTTGTGTCCCTCCAAAAAGGTCCAAGCTTCACTTCCATACATTAGAGATGGTATCACAATACTGTCATGCAGTGACTTTTTTACTTCCATAATCACTTCCCTGTTCCTTACCCTGCTTTCAAAGAACCATCAACCTTTCTTCCTTGTTGTACCTTTTCAAGATCTTCACCCTCTGAACTTCATCTTACTCATCACACTACCCAAAATGCACTCACATTTTCCATTTCATCCTCACCCAACCTCACTGTACATTCAGTGACTTCATTTCTCTTGAAGACCAAAACTTTACTTTTCCCTACATTCACATTTAGATTTCATTTCTTACACACTCTCCCAAACTCATTCACCAAGCCCTGCAGCTCTCCTTTGTCTTCACTTAACAACACAGTACATGGAGTTTCCAAACACTGCCCTCTCTCATTAGGGTCGCTCCAACAGGATTTGACACTTAAAATATGAAAACTGGTGCAAAAGTCAGTACCTTATGAGACTGTGTTAATTTCATTTGGTGATGTCCGATTCTGCAGTTGCCATACAAAAAGCACACAAATTAGAGTTATGGCACAAATCACAAGCTGTGATGTGCTTATTCAATTTTTGTGGCAAGCAAACAATGAAACAAAAAGCACTTCCACCAAAGCAAATGGTGAAATTACAGTGGATGGTAATGAATTTCAATAACATCTGTGCTTAACATTATTTTTATCAAAAGCTAGCTGTTCCTCTCGCTTGAACACATTCCACACCTATACTACGATCACCTAAACCCTCCTTAAATGTATGTGATTTGGCTGAGACTGGCTAATTAAGTTAACTCCTTCAATCTGGTAACATATTTTCCATTTAATTCTTGCTACCTCCTGATGATTTTATTTAGCAATGAGGAGTCCTTTCATAGTGGAGTTTGACAGAGATCATTTCTAACCCCTTCACAGCAACAAGCTGTCTCAAATGCAGAATAAAATAATCTGAAAGTAGCAAAAAAAGGTGTAAAAGTACATCACTGGAATGAGGGTGTTACTGCAATATGTCATGTAAAATCAGTGGCAGTACTACACTGAATAACAAAGTTTTAGATGCAAACTTTTAACTTCTTGATACTGAGTGATGTCCTTTTTATTTCATTTCTGTTATTTCCATATTATTTCACTCAGCTTAGGAGATATTTTTGAACTAGTGAGGGACAGACACAGCTTTAAAATTGTTGTCAATATATGTGTGGCCTTTCCTAAGTTGAATAAAATTATCTGATGGCAGTAGGAGAAGGTGAAAGTGGCAGTGATTATAGCATATGCATAGTGTGAGGACAGGAGTGAAACAGAGAAAGACAGGTTTTGGGATGAGACGGATGAAGTTGTAGGAGAAATGCCCAGGAGTTATAATGTGACTGTAATGGGCAATATCAATGGCAGAGTAGGCACTGGTCCTGTGAATGGTATAATGGGTAATGATGGAGTACCAGGAGAGAATGATAATGGGAAGCAACTGAAGGACATGTGTCAGGAAAGGAGGCTATGCATTTGTAATTCTTATTTTAAACACAAAGATGCACATAAATATACATGGTATAGAGAGAATGGAGATCATGTTGAAAAGAGCCTGATTGATTACGTGCTTGTAGAGAAATCGATGCTAGGTAATGTTGCTGATACGAGGGCAGTGAGTGGAAGATGTGGAGGTTTGTCAGATCATATGATTGTGGTATGGAAGATCAAGCTGAGAGGAGTGAGGCGGACCAAGAGAGAGAGAGGAGCTGTCAGGGAGAAAGACTGAAAGTTGAGAAGCTGAAGATCAAGCTGAGAGGAGTGAGGTGGACCAAGAGAGAGAGAGGAGCTGTCAGGGAGAGAGACTGAAAGTTGAGAAGCTGAGGATCAGAGAAATGGCAGATGAATACAGGGCCGAAGTAGGGGAGGAGTTAGAATCTGTGAATTAGAATGAAATGGATCTGGACAGCATGTGGAATGTACATAAGGACTGCTTAATTAGGAATGCTAAAGCAGTGTGTGGTGTGGCAAGAGTAACAACAAAGAAGAAAGGTACGGCATAGTGGGATGAAGTTAAGAAAGCAGTGGAGGAAAAGAGGAAGAAGTGGCTTGAGTGGATACAGGACAGGGATTCAGTTGAAATAAGAAATGAATATAGAATACTGAGATCAAGAAGCAGATAAAGAGATTAGTGAAGAGGAAAAAGGGGGTAAATGATGATCCAGGAAAAAAAAATGAATGCTAATTACTCTGATAATGCAAAATTTTCTGGAAAGAGGTGTGGAAATGTAGAAGTGACAATGGCAAGAAATGTGAAAGTGTGCAAGACATAAGTGGTAGATTATTAACCCATAGGGATGAAGCAAGGACTAGATGGGAAGAATATTTTGAAAGTCTGATGAATGGGAATGGAGAGAGCAGAGCGACTTAACATGATTGGTCTGGGGAGTTTACAGAGAAGGAATGAAGTTCTAGGAAATGTGAAACTCGCAAAGGTGAAGACCCTGTGAAGCAGCTGAAAAATGGGAAAGCAGGAGGGTTGATAGGGTGTATGCAGAGATGATTAAGTGTAACTGAGAGAGTGGAATGAAGTGTTTGTTGGAGATATGTAAGAAGACATGGATGAGTGGAACTGTGCCAGTAGAGTGGAAAAAAGTTGTGACTGTACCCCTGTACAAAAATAAAGGTGAGTAAAGTGAGGGCAAGAATTAGAGTGCCAGAAGTCTACTGAGTGTGGCAGGGTAAGTATATGGAAAAATTATTATAAAGAAAGCAAGACTGAGATCAGAAGTCCTAGTGAGAGATGAACAGGGTGGCTTTAAAAGTAGAAGAGTATGTGTGGATCAAATATGTACAGTAAGACACATAGTGGAAATGGCGTGTGAGAAGGACTATAAGGTGTTTATTGCATCCATGGATCTGGAAAAAGCATACAACAAAGTAAACAGAGAAGGATTGTGGAGAGTTCTGTGCACGTATGGTGTAGATGGTAAGCTGCTAGGTACCGTTAACAGTAGTGAGGCATGTGTAAGGCTTGAGCGTTGCAGCTGCACTGGGCTTCTTTGAAAGAGTATTAGTGACAACTTTAACAAACAGATGTGAGACTATGGTGTGGCATGAAAATGAAAAGTCAAGAGTAAGAGCAGTGGAAATGGGACTGCTGAGGAATGTATGTGGAGTGCAGAGAATGAATGGTTAGGATAAGGAATAATGTGATACTTGAAAGATGCTGAGTGAGGAAGTCTGTGGAGAGAATGGATGACAATTGAGTGATGAGAAAGGTACAGTAATCTCCCCACTATCCAACGTAATAGAGCCAAAGGCATGACTGGAAAGTGGTCTTGTCAGGATAGTGGCCTTGAAGCTCCAGCACTGGTCTTTCATGACCCTAACCTAACCCAACCTAAATCAGAAAACCACCTACCTACCTCCCTACCAGACATGCATAGCACTTATTTAAGACCCCATTCACATAAATAATGGGCACAAAGCATGAATTAATTTAATTTTAATCAAAAAATGATGATTTAGAGGTGAGTAAGGCATAGGTGCTCACAACTTGCCAGCAAGTGTAAGTATGTATCAGACATGGAAATCACTATGAAAATCACCCTTTCTCACACCGTATGCATTAAATAATGGACACAAAGCATGAATTCATTGAATTTTAACACAAAAATGATGATTTTGAGGTAAGTAAGGCATAGATGTTCACGAGCTGGCAGCCTAGTGTAAATAACTATTGGACGTGGCAGTCACTATGAAAATGATCATTTCTGACATCTTATGCACTAAAATATGGGATAAAAGGCATCAAATAAATAAATTGTTACCAGAAAAAGAGTTAGGTATGGCAAAGGTGTTCACTGTTCACCAACTGCACCGGACATTCTTGACCCTAATCTAACCTACCCTAAATCAGAAAACCACCTACCTACCTCCCTACCAGACATGCATAGCACTTATTTAAGACCCCATTCAGATAAATAATGGGCACAAAGCATGAATTCACTGAATTTTAACCCAAAAATGATGATTTTGAGGTAAGTAAGGCATAGACGTTCACGAGCTGGCAACTTGGTGTAAGTAAGTATCAGACGTGGCAATCACTATGAAAATGATCATTTCTCACATCTTATGCACTAAAATATGGGATACAAAGCATCAAATAAATAAACTGTTACCAGAAAAAGAGTTAGGTATGGCAAAGGTGTTCACTGTTCACCAACAGCACCGGACATTCTTAACCCTAACCTAACCTAACTTAAATCAGAAAACCACATACCTACCTCCCTATCGGACATTCATGGCACTTATTTAAGACCCCATTCACATAAATAATGGGCACAAAGCATGAATTAATTGAATTTTAACCCCAAAATGATGATTCTGAGGTAAGTAAGGCATAGACGTTCACGAGTTGGCAGCTTAGCGTAAGTAAGTATCGGACGTGGCAGTCACTATGAAAATGATCATTTCTCACATCTTATGCACTAAAATATGGGATAAAGCATCAAATAAATAAACTGTTACCAGAAAATTATTATCTAGAGGTGAGTAGGGCAAAAATGTTCACCAGTTGACTAGATAGTGAACGTATGTAAGAGACATGGTAATCACTGAGAAAATCACCTCGTTCACAGCCTGTGCAGTCAAATATGGGACACAAAGCATGAAGTAAATAAAATGTAACCAGAAAAACTATGATTTAGAGGTGTGCAGGGCAAAAATGTTCACCAGTTGACAAGACAGTGAACATATGTAAGAGACATGGTAATCACTGAGAAAATCACCTCTTTCACAGCCTGTGCACTCAAATATGGGACACAAAGCATGAAGTAAATGAAATGTAACCGGAAAAATTATGATTCAGAGGTGTGTAGGGCAAAATGTTCACCAGTTGACTTGATAGTGAATGTATGTAAGAGACCTGGTAAGCACTGAGAAAATCACCTCTTTCACAGACTGTGTCCTCAAATATGGGACACAAAGCATGAAGTAAATAAAATGTAACCAGTGAATGAGGATTTAGAAGTGATTATGGAAAATATTTAGCAGTTGACAATGTACTTACATGTCCATGATTGTTATTTACCCCCACCTCTAAGGTTTTTTACAGTGGTCATAACTGCTCTTGAAGCATGTCCAGTAATCCAGTGTTTAACTACACTTAATCCTTAGCACTGTGACTTATGATTATTTAAACAAGAACGAAAATACCGCAAACGATCGGACAGGCATCCACTGTTCACGGGAGTTGAGACAGAACTAGGAGGAGGGGGGGTAGCGTGGGAAGGAAGCTGGTTGGCAAGCGCGGAAAATTCAAACTGACGCGGTAAAAAAAAATCAGATTTTTTCGTTTTTTTTGCAATTTGGGGGCATTTTGGAGTTTCGGCCATCAGCCTACGATGTCCAAACAGTGAGGTTACTGGACAGTGGTCGTCCGGATAGAAGAGAGATTACTGTATATATGAATGATTTTGAAGAAGCAAGGAGGTGAGGTAGGCCAAGAAGAAGGTGGATGAGTATGATGGAGGAGCGTGTGAGGAAGAGAGGTATGGAAGTTAGTGAGGCCATGGGACTGACAAGAGATTCTGCGGGCTGGATGAATTTTGTGCGGAGATATGCATAACCAGAGATTTGGCACCCCCTTTTAATGTGACAGCGTTAGGATTGACTCTATCAGATAGGTATATGTGAAGCTACAAAACATGGTGAAAGTTTTTTGGTCTATTTGATGGAACTAGGATTCCGTGGGTTTGAATGATGAGTGAATGGAAGCGTGGCCCACTGAACTGGGCAAACTTAGGCTGTCTGGACGTTGCTACTCCTCATCCTGCCCGAGGGTGGGAATGGAGGTCCGGTTGATGATGATGATGATGATAGCCAGGATTCACAAGGTTAGAGATACAATAGCTTTTTCTGATAAATTGGTACAGTGGTAAAGTGTGGATTTTCGTACAATGAAGAACGAAGGTTCGCACCCTGCCAGGGTGATAAACTCTGGGAGCATTCTTCCAACCAAGTACTGCTTTGGCAGACATATGGGGTGCTGTGGTTGAACCAGTGTTGCATACTATAAAGTACGCTTGCATCCATTCAGCTTGCACGGACCGATTACACTTGGTTCAAATACTACACACACATCCAAAGCCACTCCAACACAACAATCACACTTACAAGCACTTCTCACCCTATATACAATCTCTGCAGAGCACCACATGTTGGTGGAGAGGAGCCTGATACACCAGAAAGAAAGAAAGAAAGAAAGAAATTATGATTAGGATAACCTCCTCTCTTCCTCTTTCTCACATCTTTCCTGCTAGTTTTTATTACTTTCCTTCCTTTACAGGTGGTTTTACATTGAGTTACAAGCCTTATGGTTTCCTGTAAGCCAGGAAACTATTTATAACGCTGGGTAGTAACCATATAACCAACCCATACGTGTTTCCTACGTGTCAACAAGTGGGGGTTGACAGAGGGTTTGTGCCCCTCCCCATACAACTACAAACTCAAAGACAAATAGCCACCCCTTGTGTGATTATGGCATCTGGCTATAGACAGACATTAAACATACCAAAGGTTTAATATGAAGACAATCTCGTTAATAAGATGATGTATCTTTTCTTTTTTTTAAATCTTATTCCTTCTATTTCTATATGATTAAATTCAACTTATGGGTTTTGTACATTAGTTTCTAAAGTGAGGGAAGAAACAGACTTCATTAAATATTTCAAGAGACAAAGCTTTTTCCCAATTTGAACTACAACACCTGAAAGTAGCAAGTATGAACCAATAAAATACATCATCTGATTCTAAGTATTTGAGAGGTTGAACATATGGTCATGATGCTTGAAAGGGACACCATCAAGTCGTGGCAATGATATAGTCAGGACGCTATACAAACACCCTTTAACTCTCTCCCTATCTCCCAAATGAAGGATGGTGGACTGCAGGAGAAAGGCAGCTTTAGCCTGCAGACCACCAGGTTCACATTCAGATGACCTTGAAGCCACAACAGCAACAATAAAAAACATACAGCTGTAATTCCATCTTGAATGGTGAATTAAGTTACACATATAATTGAGACAGTCTCATGCAATTTACATTTACTTATCAACTTTCAAGTACTGTAAACTCATTGCAAACACTAACATATTCTGTATGTTTTCAAGAGAACCTGTAGTGCAATGCAATGAACACACCTAAATTTTTATGTACAGTGCTGCATTACTAAACGGGATGTCAAGTTTGAAAAAGTACAGAACTTGGAATAGGGCAGTTAGTACAGTACAACTGGATGAAATGAATGGGCTTCTATATACAGTCATGAGTAAAAGTTCACCAATACTGTACTTCATTACTGAATGTGATAATGGAAAGTGTTAGGTAAAATATTATTGTGTGCACACAACAAAACTGTATGAAAAAGAAGAACACTTCCCATTTTTCAGTGAGGAAACAGACATATGAAAGGAAGGACACAATTCTGACATGGGATTATTGGTGAGCTTTTGGTCATGACAGTAGAGGAGGGGGTCAGTAACAGATCTTATGCTCTGTGCAGGCTGTATGAAGCTGAAAACAATTAACTCTGTACCTGCTGCAATCTAGCAAACCGCAAGACATATTTCATGGCCGAAAAGAGAGCTTCATACATATTGTACTCTAATATGTTTGAGCCCTCGGAGACAGTTGTTGCTTTTATAGCCTTGAAGATACTGTCAACGTGACCTGTTATGTTCCTTGGGATGCACCGGCGAGCAACTGAAAGTAATGCTAACAGATTAATAACCCTGTTTAAAGAACAATAATTAGTCCTCATATAAAATCATTTGACTAAAGTCATTTTATTTTTAACCCCTTCTTAATGGAAATGTCATTCATTTAATTAGGATATCATGAGCTGATTGCCTGGACTTAAGTGAAGATCTCTAGTAATGAGGGGGTTAATTCAATCTACTGTACAGTATATCAAACCCTTCCAGTCTTAAGTCTCACTGCTTAGCCAAAGATATCACTGAATATACCAAAAAATAAGTGTCGATGGAATGAAAGGGTTAAATTGCTGGGGAATCAATGTCTGTTCTCCACTTAACATTTCTTGCAATTCATTTTCAAGTTCTGATTTTTTCCTCCCCTCAAATCATACGCCAATGGAATGCGTCACTTACAGTTGTTTCACTTATCATAGCAATTTGCCTGCACACAAATCCGACACTTCATGTGAGGAATGAGCATTTCACATGCTTCAGAAAAATATTCAGTACAGAGCTGTGCAGTGATTCAGCAATTGGGTCTGTCACCAAAGCCTCAAGTTCTCACACCCCAAAGGGAGTAATACTGGACTGGCAGTTACAAATGTCTTTATTGTTAAGTCTGTGTTGTAAGTCTGGGCTGTGTTCTCACAAATATCAGTTTTCTCCATTCAACTGGTACTGTACTGTCAATTGGGGAAAATATTGTAGCAAATCAGCTTTACAGAAAGCAATGAAAGTTATTTACTGTTTATTTTAACAGAAAATCCGATGGAAAAAAATGGCAAAATTAATCTCAACAGCAACCCATAAAACTGTCCCGCCACTTCCTCCAATTTACAGCACTACTTGTAAAGAAAAAGTTGTGATAATTTGAAACACGTCCCTGACATACAGTGAGGACTTCCTGTATAACAAAGGAGAGGACACACAGGACAATATGGAAGGATTTGAGACTAAGTCTTGAGCAGCCCCATCAATCTGGTGACATCTTTCATTGATTAACCCTTGCTACTGTCAAGCGATTTTATTAATCTTTGGGGAGACCTCTCAGAGTGAAGGGGTAAATGAAGGCTGCTACTACCATACTGTCTCCAGCTTGAAAGGTCCTTCCAAAGTTGAACAGCATTGTCTGATGATAACAATATTACAATGAAAATTAAAGAACATAGCTGAAATGAAAGGGCTGATGATAAAAAGAAATAAAACACTGATGAGAGATTGACTAAACAAGTGCATATGAGTGGATTGTGGGGGCAGAGGTGGAGGGGAAGACCATGGATCATGTGGGAAGACCAAATGAAGATGATGTGAGTTGGACGGATAGCAGTCTGAGGTGGATGACAGGGCAACATGGAGGCACTTTGTGGTCACCCCTTCCATGATTAAAGTGTATTACTATAGACAGAGAGACAACATACATGATGTTGATTCAGGTTAAGTACTTACGTGGTTTACTCTCAACATAGTAGTAGGCACACTTCCCCTCGAAGATCAGGTCTTTGACTGTCACAGATGTGTCGAACGGATCAACACCATTCTGACAGGTAAGATTTGGCCTCATCTCATCGCCATTTGAGAGTGGATTTGGATTGTAAAACCAGTTTGAATCAGGGCATTTATCCACACACACCTTCAAGGAAAGAAACAAAAAATAGCACCTCACGAAGATTATTTCAGGGCGAAGAGTCTGATTCAGCATTTTTTTCACATCAAGAAGAAATTAATAATGCATCTTACAATGGATTATTCATTTTGAGAATTCCCTCACTATATAACCATTTCACTTCTACACATCTCTCTAATAGCAGAATAAAATTGTCTGGTATAGTCCTCCCTCCTATAACGTGGTATCCTATAACACGGATTTTTACTTATGCAGGCACCTGCAGTATGACCAAAAAATATATACAGCGGCCACAAACAGATATACCGCGGTGAGCTGTCGGGCGTCGGAGCTCAGATGGCCTGCCAAAAGTCATACGTCGTGTGTGATGACATCAGGCGAGCGGTGCATTGTGACTGGTCGCATGACGTCACATCCATATGTATCCCCATTGGCGGCTGGGGGAGTCCTCCGTTATTTTTTGGTGCCTGCACCTGCGGTAGCTACTGCCATGGTAAAAGGCATTGTTACCAGCACTGTGGCCAGCAGAGCCAGTCAGGTTAGTGACTAAACATTTTTTTTATTAATGTCTAGGAACCTTTCTTATGTATTTTTAATAACTTCCTCCAACTAAGCACCAGGAAGAATGTCAGTAGGGTGTTTTTTGGAGGCTTTAGGAGGGATTTAGGGTGAAAAGGGCAACTTTTGGAAAATGTCCAGTCTAGGTTAGCCCTTTATAATGGAAACATATGGAATGCATAATGTGGAAAAGTATACCGATGATTGTTGTCAGTCTACATTAGCCACACTATAGGAGGGAGGACTGTATTATCCTCATTAGAACACACACACAAAAAAAAAGCATTATCAAACTGAAGGGGTTACAGAGTAACAGGCAAAAGAAATTGTTAAGAAGGAGCTTTTATAAAATATCCTTAACCAACAAGAACAGACCCATCAACAACCAACCTCACCTGGGGTGTGGGACATCCAGTGGCAATGACCTTTGGGGTGGCACATCGGGTAAGGTCAAAGAAGAGGAGGAAGGGTTTATCGACAAATTCTCCCTTGCCGCACACCCGGCCCATACTGTCCGTTGGGTACAGCAGCCGGTCGGGGTCTCCATGGCGGATGGCTGTTTGAACAGAGCATGAGTCAAAGATCATTTATGCCTGGGGCAACAACAATAAGAAAAAGATAAATTTATGCCTGGGGTAACAACAATAACAACACATCAAAGTTTCATCACTACACTAGCCTTATGGAAGTTTAGAGACATGAAAACACAGACTGAGGAAAGTTGTTCAAGAGTTGAAAAGTTGTATAAAAAAGACTGGATGTAGGATACATCAGTTAACAACTGTACTTTACTATAATGATGAATTTCATATTTTAATCTTGCTAGTTATGTCAATGATATAAATATCAGAATCTTTACATACAACTGGTACTGTATTGAGGAAACTGACAAATAAACTTTTTATGTAACAATGGACATTTAATAAGCAATTTTCTTTACTGTGGATTTAACTGTAAAACAGTCACAAAAATGAGTGATATATAACAAGTATAGTCCCTTCTGTAACTTGCACTACCACATGTAGCTCAGTAATATAGGCTACACACACACACACACACACACA
>JAGKTI010010981.1:2308-14872 GCA_018397915.1 Birgus latro
GAGAGAGAGAGAGAGAGAGAGAGAGAGAGAGAGAGAGAGAGAGAGAGAGAGGTAAAAAATGTGGAGCAGGAGGGTGGAGAAAGAAAGGTGTAGAAGAGAAGGGTGGAGAGGGGACGAGTGTGATAAATTAGGTGGAAGAAGAGGGTGGGAAAATACTGAAGGAGGGGGGAGAGGGTGGAAGGAGGGAGAGAGACAGGTGGAAGAATGGAGAGGGAAGGGTGGAAGAATGAAGAGAGAGAGAAAGAGAGAGAAATACATGGGAAGGGTGATAAAGATAGCAGGAATATGAGATGTGAGAAGAGAGAAAGGGTGAAGAGGAAAAGAAATGATGGAGATAGGAGAAAGAGTGAAGATGATGAGAGGAGAGGGGAAGAAGGGGGTAGGGAAGAGAGGGAGAAAAGGGTGAGAAATATGGAAGGAGGATGAAGAGGGAAGGGAGGAAGGAGACGAGGGGAGAAAGAAGAGGGAATAAGAAGAGGGATGAAGACAAAGGGAAGAATTTGATGATAAAAGGAAAAGGAAATAAGGAAGGAAGAAGCGAAGGAAATCAGGAGAAAGAGTGACAGAGTGAAGACGAGGATGAGGAAGGTGACAGAGATGGGAGGAAGAAAATGAGACTAAGAAGAGGGAGATGAAGAAGGGAGGAGGAAGAAGAGGGAATAAAAACAATTAAGATTAGAAGAAGAAGAACGTAGAATAAGAAGAGGACGATGAAAATGGGAGGAAGAGAAGAGGGAAGAAGAAGCGGGGAGAAGAGGAAGGACGGAAGACAAGGAAGCGGTACAAGAAGACAGTGACAAAGAGAGAGAGGGGAGGAAGAGAAGATAAAATATAACGAAGGGGAAAGATAAAGAGGAAGAGAAAGGATAAGTGTGGAGGGCGATAAGGAAGGAAGGAAGATAAGAAGAGGGGATAAGGAACGGTAAGAAGATGGGAGAGGGAAGCGAAGGAGAAAGATAACAGGAAAGAAGGTGAAAAGAGAGAGGAAAAAGAAGAGAAGAAGGAATAAGAAAAGATAAAGACTGGAAGAGAAAAAAATGGAGAAAGATAACGGGAAAGGTGATGAGGGTGGGGGAAGGAGAGAGAAGAAAAGAGGGAGTGTGAAGAAGACAGATAAAGACTGGAGGAGGAAGAGAGGGAGAAAGATAAGAGGACAGACGACGAAGAAAATAAGAGAAGGAATAGAAGAGGAAAGTAATGATGAGGCAGAAGAATAGGGAATACGAAGAGAATGATGAAGTTATTTGACCTCTCTTGGTAAGGAGGTTAGAAAAAAAAACAATAAAACCGTTCATTATTATTATCACTGTTATTATCATAAGTTATTATTACTACTATTATTATTACTACTGTTATTTACTGAATTATGACCTGAATTTTTTAAAAGGGTGACTTCTCGTAGTGAAAACGGTAGAAAAAAAATCAGAAACAATATCCATTAACCTCTTCGTTGACAGATACAAACATCTCGCGATGGATACATGCTGCAATAGGTTGATAAAAAAAGAACATGGGAATTTTTCGTTTTTGCTCTTGTCAAATCCTGACAATTTTTCAGCTTCCAATAGATTTTTCGAACTGGAGGGGTTAGACAAAGCCTTCATTAATCCCTTCGGTACGAGATGCCCTCCGTAAGTCCAAAAAAATCGTCTGGTAGCAGCGAAAATAAACTAAATAGGATGTCAAACGGATGCCAGGGGTGAGAGGATGGGTTGGAATAGAGGGCAGAGGCTGAGGGAAGGGATAGGAAAGGAGACGGGAGTGGAAAGGACCGAAGGCAAAGGAGAACTGAGAAATTCCCAACATGACTTACTCCTCCCCAAATATTAGGAAGTTAGATAGATAGACAGATCGACAGACAGATAGACAGGTAGGTAGGTAGGTAGTTAGATAGGTAAGCAGGTAGTTGGGTAGGTAGGTAGGTAGGTTGATAGGTAGGTAGGCAGGTTGGTAGACAGGTAATTAGATAGGTAGGTAGGTAGGTAGGTAGGTAGACAGATAGCTAGACAGATAGGTAGGCAGGTAGGCAGACAGTTAGTCAGATCGACAGGTAGGTAGTTAGATGGACAGGTAGGTATGTAGGTAGTTAGATGGACAGGTAGGTAGGTAGTTAGGTATATGGTTGTCTGGCTGTGTTTTTCATCTTGCCTCACATACTTCACACTGCATATTAATTCTCCCACACACTTCTCCATTCCGTCCTTCCTATTCTACATACATACTTCATACTTAATTCCATATAAACTCCTCACTGTAACACCTCATACTGTTCTGCTAAATAGATACTTAACAGATATTTCATACTTTTATCTATTCCTTACACAGATTTTTTCATCAAGGTTTTTAAATCGCCAAAGTCAAAAGGGAAATGTGTGAGCGAATTTTTTACCCTGATTGTACTTTCGAGTTTATTACTGCTACCGCCGGACGATTTTATTCAGCTGACGATAGACAATACCACTGGCGATTTTATTCAGCTGAGGGGAGACAGGAAAAACAGACGATTTTTATCAGATGAAGGGAGATAGTGTAGATGACAGACGATTTAATTCAGCTTACGAGATAAAAAACACAGACGATTTTTTTAGATTAGAATGAACTCCACAGACGATTTTATTCAGCTTAGGGGAGATAGAAGACAGACGATTTTATCCAGCTGAAGGGAGAGAGAACATCACTAATCACCCTATAAACCACTGCTGAACCAAAGGAGTGAGGGATGTACTGTTTTCACTTTAACTTGGCCTAAAATTGCCTCTCCATCTTGAATGCTGAGCTGCAACAAATGATTAACCCTGATGCTAGTCACGAAGAAGTGGTATGGAGAGGACGTTGAGCCGTGGGTGTCTTTTTCTGCCACTAAGCTATGTGAAATGAGCCGTAAAAAGGACGAGAATTTGGGCCAAGCTGGAGTGACAGACGTAGAGCACCAGACGAAGTGAATAAATTACAATATCAAGCCAATTAATCACCAATAAAACGTAGGAGGGAGAGGTAATATCATCCACAGTAAATAAATTATAATAACGAGGTGGAAGACTTGTTTGCGGAAGATATAAACCACCTCACACAATAAACCAAAACACGATAAATGCGGCTAATTAATTTTCTCTACCTTGAGGGCGAACAGGTACGAGTTTTTTGAGGGGTAAGCTTCACGTAGGTGGCAATTAATTTTCTTTGGTGTTTACGATCAAGGGATAAGTCTTTTTCTTGAAGTTGTTTTGAAATTATGTCAGCAGAACAGGTAAATACTGATGATTATAGATGATTATATGCACACATTATCTATCTACCTGTCTGTCTGTCTATCTGTCTATCTATAGGGAACAACGGAAAGCAAAATGAGAGTACTAGAGAGAGAGTCACCAGCAAAATAAAGAAAAAAATAAATGTAATATGATAAGCAAGTAATTTAGGTATGACACAAAATATACTGATAGATAAACGAGAAACTAGTTGCTGCAAGTATATGACACCATAGATAAGAAAAAAAAGATTTGCAGATGGATAGGAAGTATACTGGATAGATATAACGACTCCCTCGATAGATAGATACAGATAGATATTCTTGATAGATAAAACGACACCCACGATAGATAGATAGATAGATAGATATGGCCACACCTTTGATATACTTTCGACAGGAGAAAAGTTTAGATATGTTCGAGATATGGCAGCTTCCAGATTGATAAAAGAAAGCCAGATAGATAAAAAGAACAGTAGACAGATGTAGACAGTTTTCAAATAGATAAACGAAAGCCAGACAGATTTAAAAAAAACACTAGATAGATGTAGACAGTTTTCAGATGGGTAAACGGAAGCCAGTTAGATAAAAAAAAAATACAATAGGCATATACAGACAATTGCAGATAGAAATATGGAGAAGTAGATAGATAAAGTGCACCGTAGATTAATAAGAGTAGATATAAGAAGCACTAGATAGATCAAACGAACACAAGAAAAATGTATTGACAATTTCCAGGTAGATAAAAGAAGAATTTGAGAGATAAGCGTCGCCCTGGAGCTGGCTAGATAAAGATAGACATATACTGTAGATGGATAGATAGATATAGACAGATAGATACATTGGCAGACAGACAGACAGATAAAAAGATCCATAAGGAACCCTCGATAGATGAAGAAGAGTACCAGATAGATATACCAGATAGATGAATTGACAGGAGGAAAATAAGAGGAAATAGGCAAGATGACTGACAGGTTACGATTTTGATGTGACAGAAAGCCGATAGATAAAAAGAAAGCCAGATAGATACATAGACAGCAACCAGATAGATAAAAGGAGAAACAGATAGATACAAGGACCACTGGACAGATACAAGGCGGCTCAGATAGATAAAAAGTTATGAATAGACAAAAATGCTTAAAAATATATGACAAAAACTGAAATAAAGAACGATAGATGGACACAGATAAATAGATAGATAGATAGATAGATAGATAGATAGATAGACAGAAAGAAAGATAGTAAGAATAGCTGATAAATAAAAGCTCCTGACAGATAAAAATAGAACTAGACAGACACATTTATCTATTAAAATATAGTACATATAAAAATACAGAAGGCCCGATAGACAGATAGACAGAAGCAATGGATAGATAATACCCTAGATAGATAAAAACAGCCGCAGATAGACAGAGACAGAAATATTGAGAGAGGGAGAAATAAAAAGACAGGTGGGAAAGATGACAGACAGGTAATGATTAAAGGTATGACAGGCTTAGGTACTGAAGCCTTGTATCTCTCTCACTCTCTCTCTCTCTCTCTCTCTCTCTCACACACACACACACACACACATTATCTCTACATCTTTGTCCTTCAGTCGCCATGGAAGCTTGACTGACGTTAAGTAGGTGGTCGGAGGATGTAGGTGGAGGCTGGTGGGAGTAGGGGGGGGGGTGCTATATGGGTGTGGGTGGGTGTGGGTGGGTGTGGGTGTGAATTTATGAAGCCAGGATCAGTTAATTAGGTGTTAGGAGGCTAGATTAAGCTAGATTAAGTAGAGATAAGTAAGGCATCAATGAAGTTAAGTGGAGTGTGAGTGGAGTGGAACAAAGTGGAGGAATTAGTAAAGATTAGGTCATAGTACTGTGTGTGGAGAACAGGTGGAATGTCAGGTGGGTGGAGGAGTGTTAGTAGTGGTGTGTGTGTGTGTGTGTATGTGTTTTAGCCTGATCTGGAGTGTTTGTGGTCTGTTCTCCTCGCGTTACACACTGTTAATGGCGCTTTAGTGGACTCTCATTGACATTTTAGTGAAGGGCTGACGTTCTGAAGTGGAAGCAGGAATGGACTTCTTCCTTGCGTCCAGACAAGCAAGGTATATGAGTGCCTGGGGTGTGCTGTCTTTAACCCTACTGTTAATGTTGTTGTTGTTGTTCTGCTTCAAGAAAAATCTGAATTATCTATCTTCACGCCCATACCAGCAGACCTACGATGCCCACCTTCACACGTTGTATTACCCCTGTCAATATAAGTGGTCAACTCTGGAACTGTCTTTATCAGTCTGTCTTTCCCCTTGCTTATGACTCCTAGTTTAATATTTGTAGTGTGCTCTGGTGTCTCAAAATAACCAGACATGAATTTGGCTATCGTTTTTATGATTATTATTATTATTTTTTTTTTTAGTGGAGAAAGCAGATTTTACTGGCTATAAGTCCTAGAGTCTTTTCTTCATAAGATCACAGCTCGCCCTACCCAAATCCTCCACCCACCCAAAGTATTTTCTACCCTGCCACATCAAACTTCGAAGAAAAATCTATGACTACACTGCCGTAGCTAACTAGTGTATAGAAAAAGAAGAGAAGACAAAGGAATGAGAGAAAAAGAGCAGATGATACGAAAATAAATGCTGGTTCATGTATGCTAGGTCAAGTTGCGGATTAAATTTTTCATTACGATAATGTGCATTGTAAGTACTCACCACCTACGTTGCTACACACTCTTAACTTATTTTTTCTATCCAGCTCTTTAATGTAAAGGTTAACCGGTATTCTCAGTCTTTCAAGTACACGACTGGTCAACTCTGGAACCGTCTTCATCAGAATATCTTTTCCACTGTCTGCAATCCCCAGTATTTTAAACGCAAAAGTGTCTAATTACTGCGAAATATATGGACCTTGATTATGGCTGTCTTTGTTTACTTTTTTGGGGAACAACTTCTACAGGCTTTTAACCTTTGTTTCTTTCTAACTTTGCTTAAAAAAATTATCACAAGATGATGTTAGTCAGGTCGGCAATCTCCAGTAACCCCTTCACTGTCAGGACTTATACTGTTTATTCAAGTCTTAATTACAGCCAGACGATTTTATTCAGCTGTGAGGGGGGGTTGAGCTGCAGGTGACGTGTGGAGGAGTGTGTTGAAAAGAGTTATACATCTCAGAAGTGGCTGTGGAGTGACATGGAGAGACAAATAATGGACAAGGGAAGGCCTATGGAATGTGGTGTGGAGGGGGATGCCGTGATCAGAATGTAGTGTGGTGGCTGATACTGAGGAAGGAATGAGTCTGCGAGAGTGGTGTGGTGCGGAGCCCGTGTCTTGGGAGAAATATAACTTCCCTGAGCAAAGTAAGCAATTTGCAGGCAGCAACAAAGAAAACAAACAAAAATAAATACGTAAATAAGTAAATATGTAAATAAATAAATAAGTAAACAGAAAATACGTTGGCGTCATCGTACTTACAATATCCCTATACTTATAACTTTCTCAAGGTCTTCCCTCAGCTGAAGAAACATGCAAGTTACTCTAGCAAACATCAGTGAGGCAGAGTAACTTCACCGACGCCTCATATCCTGCATTCTTACCACCACCAGACGATTTTATTCAGCTTAGAAAATCCCTGAACTGGAAGGGTTAGACAATGCTTAGATAATCATTAATAAACTAGGCAGATTTCTAGATTTTTTTTTTTTTTAAGCTTATATCCCACTGCTCACTGACAGAATAAGACAATACCACAGCTGATTCTCCTCTCCACAGCACTTCTTCGTGACTAGTACCATATTCCAGTGGTTATCTCCTGCTACTGTCCAAAATTCAAAACGCTGGGATGGCAATTTTACGCCTTTAACTAGTTAAAGTGAACAGGGAATGAGTGTCACTTAGACTAAATAGGCTAAATAAAATCGCTTGGGGACTGCAAAAATAAAAATAAATATAATAAAAAGTTCTATTGGTGGGGATTTAAACTGCTCTATAATTACTACTGTCTTTGAGATAATTATACAAAGAAAATAATAATTAATCAATAATTCGCGGTAATTAAGAGATTTTAATAATGATAACAAGCATGTGCAAAAAAAAAAAAAAAACTCATATAATTGCTAAACTCTTATCACTTTAACTTGGCTTAAAATTGCAACTCTATCTTGAATGCTGCATTGTAATGATGGATGCACATTTGAATACGATGCTAGTCACGAAGAAGAGCTATGAAATGGATGCACAGCCGTGGCATGTTTTTAAGAATGATGGAGGTACACTAGAACACGACGCTAGTCACGAAGAAGTGCTATGAAAAGGATGTAGAGCCGTGGCATTTTTTTCAGCAGTTCTTTTACATCAAGCTGGCTCAGAATTTTGTCTTTTTTTTTTTTTCAGCTTATTTCACGTAGCTCAGTGGCAGAATAAGACAATACTACAGCTCTATAATCTTTCCACAGCACTTCTTCGTGACTAGCATCATATTCCAGGCTCAATCTCTCATCACAACATTCAAGATGGAGGGATGGTAATTATAAGCCAAGTTGGAGTAAACAGAGTATATCACCAGACGATTTTATACAGTTTACGATTAATTTTTCGAACTGGAGGGGTTAGATACAGTCTTCATTAACCCCCCTTGCAATACTGGAGGACTCACAGGATGCGTCGTTAGGCAATAGATAAATAAAGAGACAGGTAGGTAGGTTGGCAGACTAATTCAGAGATAGAGGGGTAGACAGACAGATAGATAGATGAACAGATACACAGATAGATGGACAGACAGACAGACAGACGACAGACAGACAGACGACAGACAGACAGATACACAGATAAACAGACACACACACAGATAAATAGACAGACAAAGACAAAAAGACAGAAAGATATAGCTAGACAGATAGATACAGATAAACAGACTGAGACAGACAGATAGATAGATAGACAGATACAGGACAGATTAAAAAAAAGACAGACAGACAGACAGACAGGCAAAAAGACATACACACTGATAACAGACAAACACCTGTAAATACCTGCTAAAGTCATTCTCTAAATACCCGCACCGTACAAACTAATTACACTAAATGACCCCACGACATCGCAAAACACTCCACGACGATGATTATTAACACGAGCTAATTAAGAACAAGAAGCAGGTGCTATAATTGCCCTCTAATTACCTGTGTTCCCATAATTAAGCACACAAACCCCCTACTGCGATGACCTGAGTTTTTTCAATTAATTCTTCCCACCGTCAGACGATTATATTCAGACTGGGAGAGTGACTTGGGAAAGGGGGTTGACGAGGCTATATCTAAACCCCACGATTTCTAAGGTGAATAAGATCGTCTGGAGGCAGCAAGAAAATGATGAGAAATAGTCAAGGGATTAGGCACACTGAATGAATGATCTCTCCCCTCTGTTTGTCTGTCTGTCTGTCTCTCTCTCTGTCTGTCTCTCTCTCTCACTCACGGTAATCTAGGGATAATTAACGCCTTATCAGGTTATCAGTGACAACATGAGATGATAACCAGTTCCTCTCACCTGAGGAAATACCTTGTTCTGGGCTTAGTAAAAGAATCCAGTAATAATAATAATAATAATAATAATAAGGAAAATAAGGTATCAGTACAACTATCATGGCATCTGAAACTGAAATTAATATAAACATTATAAAAGTATAGAGATAAAAAAACCAAATCACTTAAAAAAAATAGTGATGTAAAATAAAAACACGAAAAATCATTTCACAGGTAATAAATATAAATAAATAAATGAAGGCAAATAATTAAATTGTATACCTTCATAAATCATACATATTCCATCAGTATAATAAATAAATTAAAAAATAATGATTAAATTTATATTAAAAGGACTGTACAAAAAAGATATCTATAAAGAAAAAAATTAAATATGAATAAATATAAGGAAGATAAAAACAGTGAGGAATTAGATAACTGTGATAAGAGAAAATATTGATAATTATAGGAGGCTAAAACTTGTGAATTTATCTAGAGCAACATAAGTAAATAGTCAACGTGGTGTCAATAATTTCAAAGCATTAAGATTCCTCCAACGGCTTAATAAATATAATAATAGGAGTAAAATTAATAGTATAATAAAAGGGATAATAATTACGAGAAGCATGAAGTAATTATGGCAACAAAAGGCAATTAGCAAACATGGAGATTATAATTATCTCCCGCATAAGAATAAGAAAAGTCCAGATAATAATAATAATAACAATAATAATAATAATAATAATAATAATATAATAATAATAATAATAATAATAACAATAACAATACCACTACTACAGCTACCACTATCACTACTACTACTACTACTACTAGACATAAAATTCATAGCACAAAATTAATGACAATAACAGAGAAGGGCGAAAGGGAAGAAAAGGTGATAATTAAAACACCTCTATAACTTGATTTTTCTATGCCTGGAACCTTGATAGTGAAATTAACTCCTAAAATGTATGTTTCTCTCCTATCTTCATTTTTTTTTTTACCTTCTTTCCCTTTTTCTTTTTTTTCTTTTTCCCTTTTTTCCATCCTTTTCTTTCTTCTTTCCCTTTCTATTTCTTTCTTCCCTTTCTTTCTTTCTCTTTTTCCCTTTCTTTGTTTTCCCCTTTTTTCCCTTTTCTTTTTCTTTTCCCCGTTTCTTTGTCTTTTCTTTTTCTTTTTCCTTTTCTCTCCTCTTCCTTTTCCCTTTTTCTTTTTTACTTTCTTTCGTTTTCTTTTACCCGTTTTCATTTTCTTTTTCCCCTTCTTTTTTTATTCCCTCTTTCTTTGTCCCTTTCTCTCTTTTCCCTTTCTTTCTTTTTCTTTGCTCCTTTCTCTCTTTTTCAACTTTCTTTTTTCCTACCATCTGGATATCACATTTTCCTTCAGCATGGTTCTTGGGTCCTCTGAGGTTTTATAAATAATCTCCATTAATATTTTCAAGACGTGTGATTTTTTACTATATTATTCTCGCTACTGCCAGGCGATTTAATTCAGCGCAGAAGTGGTTTTCAGATTTTTAATGGTTAACGCCTTTACCAGTTTAATCTAATAATTATAACAGCTACAAAAAAAAATATCAACTGTTGTATGAAAAAATATAGTAATCATGACACTATAAATAAATAAATAAATAAATAAATACAACGCCCATAACAGTGATAAGAGTAACAATGATGGCTACATTTAGCCAAAAAAATTATTAATCAATATTTTCTGCAACACAAAATGAAAATAAAAGAAAAAATCCATACAACAATCACTGCTATAATATTAAATTAAAGTAACAAAGAGAAGAGCTATAAGAAAAATACATACCAATCACACAAAATAAAAAAGACAAGAAAATAACCATCTCTCCATTTTTTTTTTTACTCCTTCCATATTAATGACGTCATATTAAATTCATTCTTGCTACCAACTGATTATTGTTTTTATATGGAAGAGAGTTTTTCTTTTCTTTTCTTTCTTTCTTTCTCTCTCTCTTTCAACTGGATGTGAATGATACTGCCTTCATTAACCCCTTCAGTGCGAGGGTAGAATAATAACTGTTTGGAGATGACAGAGATAAACAAGATTTTTAAAAAGGCCATGAAAGTGAAATTTTTTTTGAACAATTTTGAGTCTGATTATAAAATGAAGTTATAAAATTCTCTCTCTCTCTCTCTCTCCAATGCCCCTCCCTTCTTATCTCTCTCTCTCTCTCTCTCTCTTTTTATCTCTTCATATCTACTCTTACTCTCCCCAGACGATTTTTACTTTAACGCATTCAGATCGAGTGGCATTTTATTTTATTCTTTGCTGCCACCGGACGATTTTATTCAGCTGTGGAGAGACATTTTAAACGGGGGTGGGGGAGGGTCAGATGTCTTATTAATCCTCTATAATACAAAAGATCTTCCCTAAGCCCAGACGATTTTATTAAGCTGACACGATTATATTAAGCTGAGAAGACAATATTTAGATGGATTTTTTTTTTTTTTTTAACCGAGACGATATTTTTCAACTAAGACGATATTATTCAGCTGAGACTATTTTTTTATTCAGCTGAGACGATTTTTATTCAGCTGAGACGATTTTATTCAGCTGATAAAGTATATTGTAAGTGCCTAGGAGTGTTAGTATTATCACCATTAATTTTTTCGTGTATTCCATTACAGCTAACGACAGACGATTTTATTCAGCACAGAGTCATAGGAGCCAAAAAAAAAAAAAAAATCGTACTCACCTCGTCTGTAAAATCTGTTCCCTTGGTCCTTTATTTCCAGCCCTCCCTGAAAATAATGATAAATAAATGGTAATAATGTTAATAAAGTCACTGTGGTTGAAATCTTGATAGTAGTAAAGTAAAAGAGAAATTTAATGTGTCCTCGTACTGAATGGCGCAATGCTAAATTTGCCAATGAATTTTTTTGGACAGTAAAATATGCAAAAAAATAAAATATACTAGTTAATCATCATCATCAACACCTTCCAAATGATCTTCGGTCTAATCAACATCAGCATCATCTTTACTTACCAATACACACTACTATTACTACTACTACTACTACTAATCATCATCACCACTATCATCATTACCACCTTTTTATCATCATCATCAACACCACCTTTTTTATCATCATCATCAATCATCACCATCATCACCACCATGTGTATCATCATCACCATCATCATTTTTTTTTTACCATCACTCAGAAAAAATATATATCAGAAAAAAATTATGAAAAATCTTCAACAAACCTTTCCCTACGAGGATTTTTTTTTCTGGCAAGACGATTTCATTCAGCCTGGGAGATTTTTTTTTTTTTAATACTGAAGGGGTTGACTGTAGAATTAAGAGGTAAATTATAAATACATGTTACGAAATACACACACACACACACACACACACCAAACACCCATTCCCCAGAGCCAATGATAACTTTGCAATGGCACATGTAAACAAGCACGGCTATAATGCAGACTCAGGGCAATATTTCAAACTAACACAAATTTAATATGAACAAAAATAGTACCAATATTAAACGTGAGGTGAACTATAGGGAAACTGCTGACGAAAGATGTGAGGCAATTCTGTTAACCTCTTTATTTTTAACTTTACTTTTGCCACCATCAAGCGATATTAGTCTGCTCATACGAGAAGGAATTATAAACAGCCATCAGTCACCCCTACACTACACTTCCTTGGAATAAAATCGTCTGGAAGCAGCTAAAATACGATACAAGTTACCTAAGTGTAGTGAAGTGCTTGATCTAGTACCGTGATGCCTATGGAAAAAAAGTTCGATAATTGCTATATCTAGACGATTTTATTAGTCTTA
>JAGKTI010010981.1:15177-27352 GCA_018397915.1 Birgus latro
TCGTCGACTATCCTGTAAAAAAAATCACGTCTCAGCTACGACAGGTGTGGTTTGGTCGTAAGTGTTTTTGTGTTAACGTCTCAGGCCTATATAGACAAATTTGTACTAGTGAAAAAAGATATATATTGACAGATTTTCGAAGCCTGACTGAGGGACTTGGCGTGAAAAACGGAGAGTAAAATTATTCGTGTATAATGCGAAAGACAAGAAGGAAAGCTAGATAAGGAAATTAGAGAAAAGATATATTTATAGCTTTATGAGACATAGGAGGGTGACTGCAAGAAAGAATGTGGAGGATAATTCGTATATAGTGTGAAAAACAGGAAGAGTAATGATACATAAGAAGTAATGCAAAGAAAAGAATATATTTACAAATTTTGGGAACATGGAGGTGTGAAATGGTGCAAAGAAAGATTAAATAAGCTCTTGCATGTGAAAGACAGGAGTACTGACGATAAATAAGAAACAGTGCCGAGAAAAAGACACATCCACAGAATTATGAGGCATGAGAGAGCGACACAGCGAAAAAAAAAAAAGTAGTGCCAAATAGGAGTTATAGAGACAAATTTATGATACAAGAGAGATATACTGTATATTACAAAAAACCGCAGGAAAAGTCAACCAAAAATAAATCACGGTGCGAAATACAGGAAGGAAAACGATAAAAATGAAAAAAAACGCCGAAACTTCCCGTCCGCGCCGAAAATGACAACTGCAGCATGTAAACAAGGATGTGGTGCCATCTGTCGCCTGCAGTGCCAACCTCGGCCAATGGAGGGAGGGGGGGGGGGGGAAAGAAAAAAAACTCTCAATTCTTTTTTTAAACTGTTTTATTGCGTATTCTGAAAATTAGGGCGTATGGAAAAATATAAACGGGGGGTAAATGAGCTTCGTTGGGCAGTGGCTGTGGCGATGGTGGTCGTAATGGTGGTAATTATTTGTGAAAGACTTACGGCAATAACCTGTAATTTTGGCTAATAATCGATGGCCTGGGTGATCTGAGACTGCCATGATTAAGAAACAAAAATGGTGGCTATGGTAGAAGCAGCTATGGTATGGTAGGTATAGTAGTGAGTTATGGTAGTAGTGAAACACTGCAATAACCATAATTTTGGCTGATTAAATCGATGACCTGGGTGACCTGAGACTGCCATGTCAAGGAAAGAAAAATGGTGGCTATGGAAGAAGCAGCTATGGTATGGCAGTTACAGTAGTGGTCATAGAGGTGGTAATTATTTGTGAAAGACTGGTACCATTAACCTGTAATTTTGGCTGCTAATCACCGACCTCCCTGCCTGCCTGCCCCAACACTGCCATGACAAGGAAGGGAAAATGGTGGTTATGGTGGAGGCAGCAATGGTATGGTAGGTATGGTAGTGCCAGTTACGGTAGTTAATTAAGGTATACGATGGCTCCTTTTTTATATCAAATTCTTGGCACCCCCAGACGAGTTTATTCACTTTAGGAAGGACAATGGTAGGTACAGGAAGAACAATGGTTGGTACGGGTAGGACAATGGTAGGTACAGGGAGGACAATGGTAGGCACAGGGAGGACAATGGCAGGCAGAGGAAGGACAATGGTAGGCATAGCTATGGTTATTATGGTAGTTCAAAGTTAGGAAAAGTAAAGATCAGACGTCATTGTAGTGAAAGACTTAACAGTAGCGTATGATGATGATTATATATTTCCTTTTTATAGCAGTTTATAGGAGTTTCACAGCATTTCTATACGGACATATTCTTGCTGATCCCAGACGATTTTATTCAGCTTAGGAAGGAGCTGTGTAGTGAAGTGGTTAAAAACCTCTCTCTCTTTCTCCGTAAACCCCTTAACTACGGCAGACGTCTGAGTAAAATCGTCTGGTGCCAGCAAGAATAAAATTGACATCGTGGTGAAGGAGCAAACCCTTCAGTGTAATGACCTCTTTTTAACAGCTCATTCTTGCTGCCACCAGACGATTTCTCTCGGCTTGGAGGGGCCTAGAAATAGAGGAGTTAATTCTCTACCTAACCCTTCTAACTGGAAAATTCTACCCTAAGCTTAAAATCGTCTGTGGATAGAATGAAATATGAGACGATTTTACTCATCTCATATCACGAAGTTCAATGGCAGAAAAAGACAATGCTACGGCTCTACATCCTCTCCATAACACTTCTTCGTGACTAGCACCATATTCCAGTGTTAATCTAGTGTTACAAATCGGCAGTCGAGATGGAGAGATGGCAATTTTAGGCCTAGTTAGAGTGAAAGCGGTATAGCAGTGAAGGGGTTAATGAGGTCTATATCTAACCCCTCTTGTTGGGAAAAAAATCTCTTCCAAACCCCCCTGAATCTAGGTAATGTCCTTTTCCCATACGATTTTATTCAGCTAAAAGGCCCCTCGTACTGAAGGGATTCATTGAGGCTACATGCAACCCCTCCACTTCAATGGGTCTATCTTGAGCTGAGGAAAATCGTCTGGAGATGGTTAGGCACAATGGGAAAAAAATCCTAACTCACTGGATTAATGAGGAAAATCGTCTGGAGGGGTATGGTAGAAGTGGCTATGGTGGTTATGGTAGGCAGGAATGGTAGTATTGGTAGTTATTGTGGTTATGGTAGAGACAACAATGGTAGGGTGGGTATGGTAGAGGCAGCAGTGGTATGGTAGGTATGGTGGTGGTGATAATGGCAGGCATGGCAGTGGGAATTATGATAGGTATGACTGGTAATCATGGTAGGCATGGCAGTGGTAACTATGGCAGGTATGGTAGTGGTAGTGGTAATTATGGCAGGTATGGTAGTTGTAATTATGGCAGGTATGGTGGTGGCAATTACAGTAGGTATGGCAGTGGTGATTATGGTATGGGTGTTCCCTAACACCTCTTCCTTAGCGACTTATTCTCCATCACGTTACTCTCGATAACCTCTTGTATTTTATTGACGGAATGGAAGTCGATAATAAAAACGATATGTTAAAAGCGATTGTTAAGGGTTAATAGGCAAGATAATAGGCAAAATAACAAGCAAAACAATAGACAAAATAATAGACAAAATAATAGGCGAATATATCGGTAAGGAAGAGGTATAACGCTACTTTCTATGCCAATGATACCCTTAGGCCTTTCAGTTCGATTGTCTCATTTTATTCCTGCTGCCTTCAGACGATTTTCTTCAGCTTGGTAAGAGACATGAGGCTGTGGAGAGGTTAGGGATGGCTGTATCTAATCCCTCCCCACCCCAGTTCGAAAAGAGTCTCCCATGCTGAAAGAAATCGTCTGACGGCTGGAAGAATATGAAGAAAAAGCCATCGGAGTAAAATCTTAGCCCCTTCAATCCGGTGACATTTTGAGCTTATTCTTGCTATCTCCAGACGATTTTATTCAACTAGACTTCAGTGATCGAGAATAAAATGGCTGAATAAAACCGTCTGGATAACAAGAATGAAATGAATACTGCGTCATGGGAATAAAAGGGGTTAAAGAGGTTAGCTTTTCATTGAGACCTCCCCCCAAGCTGAATAAAATCGTCTGGAGGTTGCAAGAGTGAAAATAAAATCATCTTAGTGGTAGAGTGTTAATGTGGGACTGTTTTTAGCCTCTTAATTACCAGACATCTACCTTAAGATGAAGGAAATCGTCTTGTGGTAGCAACAGTTAGGTACAATATGGCTTTCCTCTTTCCAGAATCCGTAAGAAAACAAAAGATTTAATCGTACAACAGGCGATAGATATACGTCTATCTATAACTTTATATCTATCTGTGTATATATATAATCCTATCTATCTACCTTATCTATAGCCAGGGGTGGCCACAAACAAATCACCTCTGTCATCATGTCCTCTATCACTTCAACTCACACATCCCTCATTCCCATACCTCTCCACCCTATCCCTCCACCTCATCCACAGTCTCCTCCTCCTCATTTCCCCTTCCACCCGATTCACATACACTCTCCTAGTCAATCTCTCATTCTCCTATCTCTCCACACGGCCAAACCACCACAGAGCACTTCTCCTAACACTTTCCAGCACATCCACATCAACACCACACCCGAAGAATTATATACATTTATGGGGGAAAGACTTATGTTTAGGGACTGTCACTACGCAATCAGAATGTCTAAACTGTATATGACCAAACAGGCCTCGTTGCAAATTCTTATAGATTTATTTTTTCCTTCCGAATGAATGGGTCCTTTCTACCTTTGTTGCAAATTTTCAAAGAGTTTTTGCCTCTCACATGAATAGGTACTCTGTTCTTTTTACAAATCCTGATTTGTGAAACCTCTCAAATGATTATGAAATGTATGCCGTAATTGCAGATTCTCACTGATTTTTCACCTTTCAAACGAACAGGTGTTCCCCGTCCTTACTGCATTTTCTAGTGATTTTTTCCTGTCTGAAAATGAAGAGGTACTGTGCTTCGTTAAAATTCTTATTTTCAGCCTCCTAAATAGATGTTTCCACCCTGGTTGCAAATTCTCAAAGATTTTTTTCATCTTCCAAATACTCTTTTTCCTTACTGGATTTTTTTTTTTTTTTACCTTCCAAATACCCCTATCGTTATTATTACTTTTTAAACCTCCCAAATAACTTCTTGCCTTACTGCAAATTCTCATAGATGTTAGTTTTCTACTCACATGCACTGGTACTCTCCGTCCTTCATGTACACAACTAGTCAAATACGAAACTGTCCTCCTCAGTCTGTCCAGCTGCCTATGATATCCAGTCTTTTAAACGAAGGGTCCAGGTATCTCGAAATTAGCAGATCTTTATTTAGGTTTTCTTGTGATCATTTTGCTATGTGAGATGGAAGTTTGGAAAGTTCTCAGCCTATGTGTCTTTATTTTACGATTTAATCCCTTGAACACCTGTGCTTTATTTCGACTGCCCTGGGAAGGTTTTATTCATCTTCTGTTGGGTTTAATGAAGGTTACAACTAATCCCTGCAGCTTGAAGATTTATTCCGGGGCTAAATAAAAGCGTCTGGGAGTAGAAATAATAAAATAAATATGCCATCGTATAGAGGAGGCTTAAAAAAAAAAAGTCAAGAGCTCCATCCACTCAGCTTTTCATATGCAAGGCGAGTCAATTGCACTCCACTCTATGCATCGTCAACATGGATTCTTTTTTGGTCTTTTTTTTTTATTCTGAGTTAGAGGAATTATCAACAACTGCAGCATGAAAAAAAAAAATAGTTAAAAAAGTGATTCTGTTGTCTTATTTTACTTGCAAACACGTTTATTATATCTTCTCTCTCTCGCCCGTTCCCTGTTTTCTCAATCTGCACATATCACGCTTTCTCTCTTTCACATTTTCACACTTTTTCCTAACCCTGCACATCTCTCTTTCTCATTCCTAACCCTGCACATACCACTCTTTTTCACACTTTTATTCCTAACCCTACACATCTCTCTCTTTCTCAATCCTGCACATATCACTCTCTCACACTTTCATTCCTAACTCTGCACATCTCTCTCTCTCTCATTCCTAACCCTGCACATACCACTCTTTTCCACACTTTTATTCCTAGCCCTGCACCTCTCTCTCTCTCTCAACCCTGCACATACCACTCTTTTCACACTTTTATTCCTAACCCTAAACATATCTCTCTCTCTCTCTCTCTCTCTCTCTCTCTCTCTCTCTCTCTCTCAACCCTACACATATCACTCTTTTCCACACTTTTATTCCCAGCCCTACACATCTCTCTCTCTCTCAACCCTGCACATATCACTCTCTCACACTTTCATTCCTAACTCTGCACATATCACTCTCTCTAAACCCTGCACATACCACTCTTTTCACACTTTCATTCCTAACTCTGCACATATCACTCTCTCTCTCTCTCTCTCTCTCTCTCAACCCTGCACATACCACTCTTTTCCACACTTTTATTCCTAACCCTACACATCTCTCTCTCTCTCTCTCTCTCTCTCTCTCTCTCTCGACCCTGCACATACCACTCTTTTCCACACTTTTATTCCTAGTCCTACACATCTCTCTCTCTCTCTCTCTCGACCCTGCACATACCATCTCTCTCTCTCTCGACCCTGCACATACCACTCTTTTTCACACTTTCATTCCTAACCCTGCACATCTCTCTCTCTCTCTCTCTCTCTCTCTCTCTCTCTCGACCCTGCACATACCACTATCTCACACTTTCACACTTCTAACTTCCTCGATGTGATGGCCTAATATCTTTATTTTCTCTCTTTTCACACTTCCTTTCTTTACTTTCGCTCTTAACTTTCCTGTACTATCACTCCTAACTTTTTTTTTTCTCACTTTCACACTACTAACCATTCAGTACGATGCCTCTCTTTTTTTTTCTCTTGCTACCTTTTTTTTTCTTTAGCACTGTCTCTCAAAGTGAATGTTAAAAAAAAAAATCTATGCAACCCTCCCAAATAAATTATTGTTTCTACCAGAAGATTTCATTCAGCTTAGAAAAATCCCCTTATAACGAAGGAGTCAGGAACAGTCTCCATTAGTCCGATTAATTTATTGCTATTTCTTCAAGACGTTATTAGAGGTTTTAATATATATTTTGATTTTTTTTTTGGAGGGTTCTTTATATTCAGTAAAATCGTCTGTCGTTAAATGAGAGAGAGAGACAAAAAAAAAATGTGCAGGGTTTGGAAAAGTGTAAAAAATGTCGGGGAGAGAGAGAGAGAGAGAGAGAGAGAGAGAGAGAGAGAGAGAGAGAGAGTAGTGTAGGTTGACTTTGGAAGAGAGAGTAGTGTAGGTTGACTTTGGAACTAATATACCTTTTTCTTTTCTTCCCAGCTTACGTTCCACTTGTGCAAAACCAAATCTTAGTTACGACAGAAAAGGAATCGTATTATCTCAACCTCTTCACCCACGATAAGGTCTGCTCTCTAAATAACAATCCCTTTCACTAAGATGACCCAATGTTAAGTGTATTTCTCCCACCTCCCATACGATTTTATTCAGCTGAGGGGAGGTAGGGGTTATTGAAGGCTGCATCCAACCCCTCCAGTTCGAACGGTCTAGCCTAAGCTGAAGAAAATCGTCTGGAGGTTGCAAGGGAAAAAATTGGAATGGAGGGGTTAGCGTCTTGAAATCGATGTTGTATTTTCTTGATGTTCTACTTGTTACCAGACGATTTTCTTCAGCTTTTGGAGAGAACTGGAAAGATTAGGTAGAACATTACTAACTCCTTTACTATCAAAGGTCTTCCTTAGGTTAAATAAAATCGTCTCTGAGGAAGGACGAATATGGTACAACTACTACAACTAATTCCTCCTCCTTCTACTACTACTATACTAACTACGACTACTACTACTGTATTACTACTTATTATTCTCCTCCTACTCCTCCTCCTCCTACTTCTCCTCCTCCTACTTCTCCTCCTCCTTCTTCTCCTTCTCCTCCTCCACGTCACCGGATTGAGAGGGTTAACATTCATTACCATAGTGATACCACTGCCACTCTACCATGACAAGGAACACAGCTACTTAACCAAAACCATATCAATCTAAGCAGTTATTCATTTCAGTGCAATGATTCACTATTCACCATTCATCCCTGAGATTTTTATTCAACTTCGCGGTGACCTTTCGAACTAGAGGGTTTACTTGCAGCCTTAATTAACCCTTTCACCACTACACACCATTCCTCAGCTGAATAAAATCGTCTGTAGATAGAATGAATTAATAAAACGTATACTAGGGCTGAAGGTTTTAATTCACTCATACATCCAGAAAACTCAAAAAATTTAATTCTCACATCCTGGCTTTCATATTTATTATCCATGCTTTTCCTACATTGAGTCCGTTCTACCCTGACAAACATCCCTGACCCCCTCTCAGTTCCTCTGATGGCCATGTGTAGTCAGACTGGAGGGTTCTTTTGACTAGTAACCAAGGAGATTCAGTCCTACTCCATAACTAAGGCCCATCGAACTTCACACTACCATGAGTTAGTCTTTAAGTTGGAGTTGCCCGGTTCCATCATATAAAGACACCTCCACAATTTTCTTTTTTTTAACGCTCTGAATTCGGTGGTTTATTTTTCTAGTTTATTCATACTACATCCAGACGATTTTATTAATCTTAGGAAAGGCTTTTTGTACTGAAAGGGTCAATGAAACGACTATCTAACTCCTCCAGTTCCAAAAGTCTATCCAAAGACGAAGAAAATCGCCTGAAGATACCAAGAAAAAGACATTGGACTAAAGGGTATTATCTTCCCTTATCATCTGCTTCTCTTTCACGTACATCTAAGTTCATTTATTTATTCTTATGCCTAGACTCTCTTACTCTCAAGCTTCCTAGATTTAACTATTTTCTTTCTGTTTTCGCCAATTCTACGCCGATTATTCACAAAACCATTCTAAATTCTACCATCAAATTGTCTAGTCTTGAATTTGTTACTATCTCACCTTTATTCAATTTCCTTCATTTCTAAGTCTCACACCTTAACTCTCCTACTGTGACAGTCTTACTCAGTTTCTTTATATCTATCTATCTACATGTCTATCTATCTATTTATCTATCTACGTAATTTTCTTTCTGTTTACTCTCACATATTCATCCATTTTTAACCATCTCATTCTTCAGTCTTGAATCGTCTGTCATTACTTGTCTTTTATTTTCTTATTTCTTTCTAGTCTTTCATTTTTCACTACCCATTTCAACAACCCTTCAGTTCCTATTAGCCAAACCTCACACATTAGCTCCTGCCATCACGAGTATCCATTTCCAGTTATTTTCTTTCATTACATTTATCTCATTACCTTTTCTCTCTCACAACCAACCACGTCCATTTTCACATCTTGATCCTACAATCACAAATCACTATTAGTTATTTTTTTCCTCGTTTTGTTATTTTGTCCTCAGTCTCAGTATTCGTTTATTTATTTTCTTCCTTTTACACACTCATGAAGCTGAATGCATGTAAATCTCATATCTAAGATCCTATATATATATTTTTTATGTATGTACTGTATTTCCTTTCACTACATATCTCAGTTTTTGTTTTTCACTATCACACAAAACCATCCAAATCTAACTATACAAATTCCTCAGCATACTTCCTACCATTAACATTTTTTTTTTCCTTTCTCTACGTATCTTCATTTCTATCTTTCACTCTCACAACCATATCAGTCAAATTTTGTAATATCTTGAATTTTCTATTTTATTTTTTTCTTTATATTTCTTTCCCTTCTACCTACCTCTTAATTTCTACATCCACTTACACAACCATTAAGCCTCGTCACCTGCTTTTCAAACTTTAACTTTCCTCTTATCACAAGATTTTTCATATTTCTTCAATTTCTGTACGCATCCCACACTCTGTCTTTCGTTCTCCTACCACGGCTGCTTTTTACGTCTATCTTCCTCTTACGTATCCCTCGTATTTTGGTGCTCGTTCTTAAAACCATCTAACTTTATGCATCAAATTCTCTAATCTTAAATCTTCTGTTTCTTCTTTTCCTATATATTTTCCTCCTATTCTTAGCATCAAATTTCACATCATCTCTTCTTTAAGTGGGACTAAGGATGACGATGATGATGATGATGATGATTCTATGCCTATTTTCAACCTTTCACTTATACAACCCCTCTCAATTCAGCAGTCTTATTCACACACTTTAATATTAGTTCCTTCCTTACGACGACGACGACGACGACGACGACGACGACGACGATGATGATGATGATGATGATGATGATGATGATGGAGTTAACCTCTCTAGTTCGCGTGAGGTTGGCTCAGCTGAATAAAATCGTCTGGTGGCAGCAAAAATATCAGTCGTCACCGTAGGATATACAAAGGGGGTTAGAGACGGCTCACAGCGCACTCAATTTCAATAATCTTGCCTCAGCTGAATAAAATCGTCTGGCGGTATAGAATAAAATAGTCTGTAATCATAGTAAAGGGGTCGGGGGTAGTTTAAATCGTCTTCAGTTCCACTGGTCGAATTAAAGGCTGAATAAAACCGTCTGTTGGTAGTAAGGATATATTTGTAGTCACTATTCCTATACCTTGTTTCTCACGAAGGTTTGGTAGGCTCTGGTGACGCGAAAACCGTCTGGGAAAACAGTGATGATGATGATGATGATGGTGGTGGTAGTGCTGGTGGTGGCAGTGATAATGATGATGGTGGTAGTGGTGTTGGTGTGGTGATAATGACGATGATGACAATGAAAGTGGTGGTGGTGGTGGTGATGGTAGTACTAGTGGCGTGGTGACTACGAGTGTGATGATGATGATGATGATGATACTAAAGACTTCTACACAGAACCACAAGACAGTATCGCACATATCCATTAATCTTACCCAACAAGGAAACCATCTTAGAAGCGGTCAAACAGCGTCGGACGTGGCAACTAAATGATTATCAAAGTTGAAGTGAATTTCTCCATGTATATTTAATGAGCCCTTAATTATCCCAGACGTCCCAATTTAGCGAGAAAAAGGCTGGAAGAAAAGGTTAGCGTACTGAAGGTGATGGATGCCTTCATGTGGTGGCACTGATATAGCCGGGTGGTGGAGCTGCCAGGTTATAAAAACGTCCCTCAATCACTTCCCTATTTCCCCAAGTGTTAAAAGTTTCAAATGAGTCTGAGGCGCAATTACTACTACTACCACCATCACTACTACTACTACTACTGCTACTACTACTACTAGTACGACCATCGTAAAGAAGAGGTTCATTCCTTAAATCCGGTGACATATCGCATTTTTTTCTTGTAACCTCCAGACGATTGTTTTCAGCTCAGATTTTGTTCGACCTTGAGGAGATAGATCAGCCTTATATTAACCCCTTTAACCGCTCCATTGAAAGAGGTGTTTTCTCTGCTTAATAAAATCGTCTGGAAATAGCAAGAATACACTACAAAATCTCACCATACTGAAAGGGCTGAGAAAGGAATAATAATGCAATCCAACATCCACCTATTTCATGTTGCACTTCCCAGCAAAATAAATAAATGTAGTTCGTTCGTTTTAACTTGGCTGAGATTTTCATCCATTTGCGACTTATTTCACGAAGCCCAGTGTCAGAAGAGGACAATACTACGGCCACGCATCCTTTCCACAGCACTTCTTCGTGACTAGTACCATATTCAAGTGTTGTTCTCTTTACATTATAAGCATTCAAGGTGGAGGGATGTCAATTTTACGCCCGGTTAAAAGTGAACAGAGAATAGGATCTGATAACTATTGCTCCAAGTGACCACTCTGTCCTTGGGTTTATTAACATATTTCTCTCCTCTTCTCTTCCCTCTCCTCCATCATCCTCTTTTGTCTCTCCGTCCATCATCCTCTTCTCTTCCACTTCTTTCCTCTCTCTCATCTTTCACCCCTCTTCCTCTCTCTCTCTCTCTCCTACTCTTCCAGTCTCTTCTACTTTTCTCTTCTCTTCCACATTTTCTCAACTTTTCTCTCCTTTCCATATCCTGCTCCTCCACCATTTTCTCTTCCCTTCTACTCCTTTTCCCTCACCCACTCCCTCCATCTTTCCTTTCACCTCTCTCTCTCTCATTCTTCTCTTCCACCCTTCTCCACCCCCTCCCTCCTCCCCATTCTTCCCTTCCACCCCTCTCTCCACCCTCTCTCCTCCCCTCCACCGCTAATCCACCTCTCCACCAAGATACAACACCCACGTCACCTGATCTACCTTAGGGTTAATCGCTACTCCTAGGTCGGCTTCATTTGCTGGCGATAAGGTGAGTTTTTTCCCGTTTTTTTGTATGGAAAGATAAGAGAGGTGAAGTACATGAGGGAGGGCGGCTTGACGTGGTAGGAGGGAAAGATATATTGAGTTGTAACAGAGAGGCTAAATGAGGCTGCAGAAATAGCACCTGGAGAATGACAGGTGTGTGTGTGTGTGTGTGTGTGTGTGTGTGTGTGTGTGTGTGTGTGTGTGTGTGTGTGTGTGTGCATAAAATTGGAGGGGTATATGAGGAAGGGTGAAAAGAAAATAACTTGTGAGTTTTGACTGTGGGGATATATACTCGTGTGTGTATTATCCATCTATCCACCTATCTATCTACCTGTCTACCTATCTATCTACCTGTCTACCTATCTATCTACCTGTGTATCTGTATGTTTTAATTTGTGCCTTTGAACAGTACCAATGGCTGAATCTGACAGCATTATCACCTTCAGCCCGAGGAGGTCATTGTATCTGTGTTCTTGCTGCTACCAGACGATTTTATT
>JAGKTI010010983.1:766-17204 GCA_018397915.1 Birgus latro
AGAGAGAGAGAGAGAGAGAGAGAGAGAGAGAGAGAAAAGAGAGAGAGAGACGCCACATTCAACATTAAGTTACATTTTGACTACACCAACATTATCATATTGCGCTATTTAGGGACACAGGTAGGGTTCTTAACAATTTTAATATAATACCTCTGCGACAAGTGAATAAAACTGAGCGTAAAATAATAAAATGTACAAAAACCGTCATTACTGGAGATTATTCCCAGCTATTTCCCAAAAAGACTTCCCTCTAGCTGAATAAAATCGTCTGGTAGCTACAGAAATAAAATATAATAAAGGCGAGTCATGGCAGTACGGGAATTAATAAAGCCATGGGAAATATTTAGAGTGCACCAACCTCATAATTTTGCAGGAATTATGTACTCAGGGATTATTAATGGAAATTGTCCCTTACCTGTCAACTAGCACACCTTTCAAGTTAGATAAAATCGCTTGTTAGTAGCAAGAGAGAATGACAGACAGACAAACAGACAGACAGAGAACCTCAATCACACTGCAAAGGTTAATTTAGAGTTTTCGACTGTCCCAAACTCCATCTCCCTGAAGCTTAATAAAACCATCTACAAAACAGCAAGAACGAAATATGTAAAAAGATATCACCATATTTCCAGGCTTAAAAACAGTGGGATGCATTTATTCCGGCCCAACCTCATCATTTAGCCGTAATAATGTATACAGTTATGGATTATGGCGGTACGTTCCCCGCTGTTGTGCGTTTACCAATTTCAGCTTTACCGACGGCGATGGAGCAGGGGATTTTGTTTTTTAATTGGCGTTTTGTTCCTAAATTATAACAAACTGGGCTGCGGAATTCAGGGTTAATATTTTGTGAGGCGGCTGGATACACACACACACACACACACACACACACACACTTGACTTTCATCAGTAATATCAATAAGCCTACAGAATTGCGACAAGGTACTCAAGCTAAGTAATTATCTCTGGTGAAGTGCAGCGTTTCATAAAAATTTCATTTCTGTTTTCAAGCGCCATTGTCTCTCTCTCTCTCTCTCTCTCTCTCTCTCTCTCTCCTTGCATTCTTTTTTACGAGTACTTCTGGTATTACAGATTGGTGAATAATACAGTGATTGATGATTGCTACTTATCTTGGCATGATCTCCGTAGGTTTTAGTACAAGTCTGAGACACTGTGTAAGAAAGTGTTGTAAAGACAGTGGAAAAGAAGTGCTGACTACAATTCCATAATTTATCAGATCAACTTGCAGGACAAAAGTAAAAATTTTAAGAGTGAAGCATCGGATGAATGTATACTCCCTAGCATGTGTGTATACGAAATCAGAATAACCAAGTCTCTTACCTGGAAATTTGCCCTCTGGGTGGAATTATGTCCTGTTTATTTTGTAGGCAAGAAAAAAAAAATACTGCGACTGGTATATGACCCTTAAGTGTAGTATTAATTTCAGTGTAGCGTGTAATGTGCATGTAGTTTGGTGTTAACAGAGAAACTTGTATTGGAGAGCATGCTGGCCTACTCTCTGTGTTACTGAAACACTGAAAAAGTTCAGCAAAGGGGGATGGTCAGGAACTAGTCACCAGGGCTAATGAAACGGGAGCTCCAGCTATTCCTGTCATCAGCTTTCCATCCACCTTGGGAGTACTGCCCTGCTGAGTGAGGACGTTCCCCTCAACACCATCATTGTATTTAACTGAGAGAAGACGTCTGTTAGCGAAAGGGTTGAGTATTACCTTATTACCCCTAATGCCTATAGTATTACCAAAGACCTGCAACGTAACGAAAGTAAGGAAAACCTGAAGCAATATATATCTCCCTCAGTTATATAAGCCTGTCAGCTGCAAGGGAGCGTGACATCTTGACCTGGAAACATAAAACAGTATATCAGGTTTTTATCATTCGCTGCCCATGTTTCATTCTCAACGAAGACTTTTTTTTTTTCCTGTCTCCTAACCCTTTGATTGCTAGGAATTCCCTCGATCGAACATACTTCTTTGGTGTTGGCTGAGGTTCCTAGGTGCATAACAGCAGGGAAGGGTTGGTCTGTGCTTTTCTCTTTACATCGCCCAGTTTTTTGTTTTTTCAACTTATTTCACTGAGTTCGGCAGCAGAATAAGACAATACTGTGGCTCTACGCACTTTCCATAGCGCTTCTAGCGACTGTCAACGATTTCTACTGTTCATCTATTGGTATTACCTGGCATTCAAAATAGGGCTAGGGCAATTTTAGGCCAAGTTAGAGTGAAAAAGGTATCGCGGTTCCGAGATCTGATTTTTTTTCTTTCAGTTGAATAAAATATTAATGTTAACGTGAACAGGATATCGCGTGCATCAAGGGCAAGGAAAGCGCTAATGTATCTAACTCGAGGATAAACAAGACAGTCCGACCACAGAGACAGAACAGTCCTCCCCCGTAAAAACTGAGTGGGAGTTTATCGACCAGGCCATCGAGATAACCCATCTATCCTCTGCCCACTTTTATTATGGGGTGACCTTTACCGTCCCACCTGTAACTGAAGAGAATACCTGTATAAAAAGATGACAGCCAATAGCCCGTGTCAGTATATGGTAGAAAAAAATGAAAAATTTCTAGGAATTCGATCATACTCGTTTGCACAGACCGCCATCCCAACAGGTATCCTTCAATTAAATCAGCAAGCGAAGAGAAACTATATCTTCCATATTTGTACCTCCTCGTGTTTCAGAGAAATAGATATAATGCAGATAGTGTCCTGGTGTACTATACTTCTTTACGTTAACTTGGTCCAGATTTCTGCCCTTTTGCAGCTTGTTTCACGCAGCTAAGTAGTAAAAGAAGGCATTCCTACAGCTCTACATCCCTTTCCATAGCACTTTTTCGTGACTGGCATAATATATCATTGTTAATCTATAGCTACAACGCGCCATTCACGATGGACAGATATCAATCATAGAACAAGTTTGAATGAAAGAGTACACCCTGCTTTTTTTATTTTTTTATTAATTTATTACTACCAAACATTTATATTCTCCTTAGAGGAGCCATTTTATACTCAAGGGGTCAATGCAATTTATATCTAGCCCTCTAGTTCAAAATTTCTCTTCTGTAGTGAATATAATCTGGATATAACAAGAATGAAAAAAAAATATACGTCAGTACATCAAACACTCACCTATGAATGGAAAAAATACTGTATAATTGCTTTAGGAACACGATTTTGGTAGAACGCAATAGATTTAGCCCGTGTTGGGTTTTCTGTAAGCAAAATAAAGAAGAGTATAGTTGTAGTGTGGAGATATAATTTCTTCACCTGAACAGTTAGTTACGGCGTTGTGTAGACGCTCTCTTTATAATTACGTATAGTGCGTAGGCGATTTTTATTATCGCGTTGGTTTGCGTACCTGACCAGTAAATATGTTCTCACTTTAACACTATTAATCTCTCTGTGTGTGTGTGTGTGTGTGTGTCTGTGTGTGTGTGTGTGTGTGTGTGTGTGTGTCTGTGTGTGTGTGTGTGTGTGCAATGTTCCAAATACCGCATTAGTCAGATATATATACTGTTATTAGTCCTTTATTACAAAGTGTCTTAAGTTCAAGATATTTGTTGTACTGCAGCAAAACGTAAACATTAAATATCTTTGTTGTGTTGCGATCGATACAAATTGATCATAGGTACACGTCTCCTAATCAGAATAAAATAGTTTGGCGGTAACAGTAATAAAATTCAAGACGTAAACGCACTGAGACAGTTAAAAGCCTCGTGTACAAATAATAATAATAATAATAATAATAATAATAATAATAATAAAATCGCGGTATAATACTCTTGAAGCACTCCACATTTTACTTAGGGTACAATACAATGACGTGAAGCTTTATTTTGCTATCATTGCTTATCGGATAACACAACGGAGAAGGTCAGAGTGGGAGAAAGTGGAGAACGCTTTTGATTCCATATATATTCTCTCTCTCTCAGTACAGTATCGTCATTATCTACAGGGTATCATGGGACGATTTATTTAGCTCAGGTAAGAACATTCGGACAGAAGGGATTTATATAAACTCAATTTACCTCTTTACCGCGATGACAGTTTTTTTTTTTTTTTATTCTCATTACCATCAGCACTGTTACGCAGCTAAGCAAAAATCTCACTTGATGCAGAAAAAAAAAATCTACCCTGCTGGAGTTTGGGTTTCGAAATTCTCCTAGTGTCATAATGGAATAGGATAAAGATATATACAGTCGCGTTTACACTGAGCACATTCTTTTATGTCTTTTGTGCTGATTTCGGAGAAGATTGTAAGGACTTATGTAAAAATATATCAGAGTATGCTGGTACCAGTGTTTGCCTAAAGATGTTTTCATTCCGACGTGACTAAGGAAAAAAGAGGGGGTGGGGGGATAGCCCTGCACAGAACAAAATTTCACGAAGTTACTACTATTAGCACGTATTTTTAGGTGGCATTATTTTTGCTTTATTCTTGCTGCCTGCAGATGATATTATTCAGCTTACGTCATTCCCTTCGAATTGAACGTTCATTAACCAGGTACGACAAATATGCCTTTCGCATCGGACATTCATTAACCAGTTTAATAAGAAAAGTCTTTGTTGAATCAAATCGTCCAAAAGGAATAAGGGTAATACACAAAATGTTCTCTGGCAGGTGGAGGTTAATAATACCATATCATTTTTCTGCGCAAAGTGGAAAATATGTAATCTAATGGCACGATTTTCTCACAGCAACGAACACGGCAGAGGTAATGCCTTGAAAGCTCGGCCACGCACTCTTTTTCAGCCGACAGAAAGCGAGAGGAAATAAAATCAGTGAAACTACCTTTTTCCGCAGCATCTAACCTGAAGCACCGCAGACATTTTTTCACCAGTTCTCACCAGTTCAAATGGAATCGTGGAAACGCAGATGTAGCGTTGCCAGGTTCGCTGTTCTTGCGCTAGGTTAGAATTAGTCACTCCTGTTTAACAAGATATTCTTTTTAGCCACAACATATTCTAGTGACTGCTAAGTTTTAGCAATTTTTCTAAAGATTTTAGCACTTCTTAGATTTTTTTTTTTTTTTTTTTTTGCGACTTTCTAGCAGATTTTAAGAAATTTAGGTTTTTGTGAATCTCTGTTTGACAGCACTGCACACATGGGGCATTTTCACGGAACTTTTTCTGCACTGGGGCATTACGCGTGTGTTTAGAGACATGGCTTGTGATCCTTATACGGGGAAGCCGGTGGTGCAGTGGTTATCACAGTACACTCGCAAGTGGAAGAACTCCGAAATTGATTCGGGGGCCGGTCCAGTTCGTGGACAAAGATCGGTATATTCATATACCTGTTCACTCGGCCGGTTAGATACCTGGATGTATACTTTGACTTTTGCAGGTTGCGTTTTAGGGGATGACTGGGACTGAGTAAAAAAATATTATTATTATTATTATTATTATTATTATTATTATTATTATCATTATTATTATTATGATCATCTAGTTTTATCAGAGGACCCATCTGTTTGACAGCCAAATGTTGTTTCTGAACTTGTGTTCAGCAAGTTTGCTAAACAGCAGTGACACAACTGTAGCCTCAGTAGAATAAAGCCTCCAAATTCTGAGGGAACTGCAGAATGTTTAGGGGGAATAAAAGGGCACATACAGACCTTCGGAAAAGAGCCTCCCAACATGTACTGTTTACCTTCTTTCCCTCCGTCGTAACGTCTAGGGAGGAATAACTATGTTTCATGAAAACAAGTGAATAATCTTCAGTAAAGTCGATCCCTTTCAGCTTCGAATATACTTTTATATACAGTTTTGCTTATTATCGGAGAAACCTCTTTAATCAAGTAAACCCCTTATGCACCTATATTTTCACCGCCTCATTAAAGGTACTTGTCATGCCAAAGAATTCTTTAGTTAATCC
Organism: Birgus latro; assembly: GCA_018397915.1. NCBI lineage: Eukaryota > Metazoa > Arthropoda > Malacostraca > Decapoda > Coenobitidae > Birgus > Birgus latro. The sequence continues at coordinate 6,662 of JAGKTI010010983.1, forward strand.
TCCGTCCTTTGTGGCGTAAATCGCAGACACACAAAACCGTCTGCAATTTATTAAGAAGTTACAGCAGCATCTAAATCAGTAGTAAGGACAAAGTTCAGTACGTGGGTCAAAATTCAGAACTGGCGGGCCAGGAGATACGCTGAGTAGTATTAGAATAGTAAGAAATTCTTAGCAAGTACTGGAGAAAGGAAAGTATAGTGGTAAATGCATTCTCACTCTTGTTCTCAATGAGGCTACGGAAATACTTGTAACATACCGGGTATCTGAGTCATAATGTAGCTCCTGCTCACCTGATCCTACCCCTGGCGGGAAGACGTAGCCTGGGTTTTGCATCGAATGCAGTCTTGTTGTCCAGTGTCAGACTGAGTTCACACCATAATACTTGTTGATGCGGGCGTGTGCGGACGGAGGTTTACATTAATGTAACCATACAAGTGACCCACTAAGCGCGGACGGGTGCGGGGGAGACCTGATAATGCCTGGGATCAACTTAGCTGTGTTTACATTGGTTTGGTAAATGACATTCGCATCCCAGAGGTGGAAGTTGATCAGTCTCGATTTAACAGAATAGTCGAAGTTTTCTCCAGTTATCCCATAGGTTTAGTTATCATCATCATAATCAGTAGTTGCAACAGTCTACGTCATTCCACAAAGTTTTATATCCACTCTGCCATAAGCTTTAATTTGTATTTTCATCCGCTTCTTCTTGCGTATATACTTTTCCCACCCACCCTGTCTCATGGCTGCTACTCTTTCTTCTTTCATCAATCTGATGTCCGAAAAAGTGACCTCAGCATGGCATAACTTTCCCACAACTTTGCAGTGGATGTAGGGTAATTGTATGCCATGACCTTATAAATAGGTCAGCCTAGGTCGGTCCAGGTAGCCCGTGGTCACAGTCTGGAGATGTTGCCGTGGCGGAAAATCTGATATCCGTAAAAAAAGTTTCCTGGTCTCGTTGGTTTCCCATTCTGCAACAAACTCCGCTCTTCCCGCGTGCCATTTGCATGCAAGTCATCGAAGTTGAAGTTTTAAGCAAGGTGTATCTCATGTCTCTGCCGCCCGCATACTCTGGAAAGTTTCTTGCTATTTATCGATGTGGGAAATAGATGGGCCTGGGAATAAAGCATCAGGGGTCGTATTTATGAAAGCTCTTAACTAATTTTAATGATACACATATCACAATAACAGTGAAATATTATCACAGATCGTTATGTATCTTGTCATTATAATACTTCAGTTTGAGTGTGAATTGTTTGATAGCATGAGTCAAGGCAAACTTAAATATAAGCAATTTGGAGCACAACTTTAGCCCAGGAAAGTTGATACTTACGGCCCCAGAACTGTACGAATAAAGTCTTTGAGCAGCGTAAAGGAATGTACAAGTTTTCTTTTATTTATGCCTCGGGAAATAGAACCGCTTGATAATAAAAATAATAAAACCGTTGTAACAAAGTACTACAGTAAGTAAAACATCCCGAAAAGTGTTTTGTTATTGATAGCTTCGGTAAACTGGAACACCTGCGAATATAAACTCAAATCTATGCGAAATGAAGACACAAACCTTTCGAATAAACGATCGGAATAGCATAAAACAACCAGGAAAGTATCTTGTTATTTATGGCCAGAGAAAATAAACACGCTTGGAAATAGAAAGAAATCATAACCCTGGGAATAAATAGATAACTAAAATGAAAACCTTACGGGGAATGTAATCGACTACCATAAGACAACATGGGATTTACCAATTGATATTTATGTTTGCAGTACATAGATGCACTTCGGAACAAAAGATAAAAACAGTACGAAGAAAGACTGGACAATGTGGAATGTTCTCGCTGTTTAAGGTTGCAGTAAACATGTATATTTGGGACTAAAAGATACTATTTTGTTTTGTTTTTTGTGGCTGATAGCAAAAAAAAAAAAAACATATCCACCTGAGGACGATGATCTTCGGTTTAATTAAAAGCAACCTTAGTGACTGGGTTAACGAAGAGTTTCTGACACTTTCAGTACGAATTTTAATAATATCCTCGTGGCAAAAAATGTAAGACATCGTTTAAGTGATATGTATAAAACTGAGCTCATATAGTACTTAGGTAGCGTAGGACACCAGTATTATACCCGTTTCACTCCAGCTTGGCCCAAAATTGCCGTCCCTCCATCTTGAATACTTACCTGGAACCACTGATTAACACCAGACAAGGATGCTAATCACAAAGAAGTGCTGTGGAAATTATGAAATATGTACAGCCTTAGTATCGTCCTGATTTGCCACGAGTTACACGAGATGAGCTGCAAAAGGACGAAAACCTAGGCCAAGTTAAGGTAAAAAGGGTTTAGCAAGTTTATATTCTTTGCTGAAGGCTGGCTTTTATGTTTCTCTGTTACCTTGTTCAAACAATTTACTGCCTGGTGTTTCGTACAATTTGGCAAAAACAAAAACAAAAAAAAACAAAAATACAACAAAATGGTTGTCAATTGCGCAAAAATAACTACGATGGTCATTAATATACTGTATTAATATTTACAGATCTTTAACAAGACACTTATCTACCTTGAAATAGTGTTATTATGTATATTAGGGATTTATTTATTTTTCCCCACTTTGTGAATCTGAGACTTTTTTCCAAATTTATGTAGCACGCAAATTTAAACAGCCTGCAAATACAGTATTCAGAAAGCTTTGTAGAGCCCTGATGATAAAAGCCGTATTATTAAAACATGACAGATACTCGATTATGTGTAAGATTTGAGAAACTGTAGCGACAGGGATACTATACAGGAAAAAATATTTAGCATTCTGATCTGTTATCACATTGCTTAATAAATACTTCTATTATTTTTTACCAGCTTTCATTTGTTTTAATGCAGAACAAGCTATTGCAGTAAAAATGGATAAATACTACAGATAATGCAACGACCCCTTGAGAAAGCTGTAGGATATTACATTTATTATTTTCATTATTTTACCGGAATATTTTTGTATTTCCTGCACTGAAACTAGTATGAATTGTTGCCTAAAAACTTGGCCAAGCGAAGACAGTGTTATCAGTGCCTGGGGATGGTGTCAGCTACAGACAGCGCTACGGTCCTTGCAAGCCATTAGTTAGTCGATCTCGCTGCAGTTGGGAAATTCTTATAAACCATTTTCTCAGCGTCGTCTATATAGAGTGTGATCCATATAACGATGAAAATACTTCTCACAACACTTCAGCCATTGTGCGTTTTCCATTATCTTGTCATTTGCAGAATATCACAAAAGACAGCGTGATAGCACTTTAAAATAAAAAAGTTGGATACATTTTATATATTGTGTTGTACATTGCTGGCTATGGTACACGGGACACGACAGGCAGCTTTACGGATTAAAGCGCGCACATGCCACCCCAGTTTCAGCTTACGCAACATCACGCCACACTACACCACACAACATTAATACGCAACACACAAGGCTTTATCCCATCAAACACAGTACATACCAACAATATCACGTCAGGCATATGACAACACACCGTTCATAAAGTGACATCACGCATCCCACACTACCACAGAACATCACACCATAACTCTCCAAACTTTACCACACAAAACACACACGATAATGATACACAACACATCACACGCAGAACACAGCACACAGCGAGTAAACAGAAATATATTTAACCCTAAAGCATTATAAACTACAGCCATGCCACGAAACCCAGAATATAACACTAAAGAAAGGTGACACCAGTTATGCCTTAGCCCAAAATACACACCAGGACCACTACCACCACCATCATCATCATCATCATCATCATCGCCCTCATCATCATCACACCCATTTTTCCTGCTTATAAAAGATATGTGTGAGGCAGAGTCCAGAAAAAATGAAACTGCAGGCATAGAAGTGGAGAAAATTGTCAAAAGCATACCTGGTGAAAAGGACCTAACAATTGCATAAACATCATCCACTCTTTGACTGACGTTGCATCCCGTAATACGTGACGGACACTGAAGAACCCCAGGGCATTTTTATCCCTACACAGCGTCGACACTTTCAACCATAACAAACCACCGTCCCTCTCATACAAAGCAATAGTTCTTTCAATTTAAGTTGACTCAGATTTTTGCTGCTTATTATTGTCACGCACTTCAATGGCAGAAAAGAAAATGCTAAGCTTAACACAATTTTCAAAGCACTTACAGTATTCCTGACTAACACCGTACTGCGAATTAATTATTTGCAACAGTTTGGGCATGTGGAGAGGATGGAGAGCGAAAGACTGACGAGGAGAGTGTATGTGAGTGAGTTGGAGGGGGCGAGAGGGAGGGGGAGGCCGAGGATGAGATGGAGGGATGGAATGGAGAAGTATATGAGAGAGGGGGGTGTGAGTTGGGAGCGTGATAGTGAAATGGCAGGGGATAGAGTGACATGGAGGCGATTTGTTTGTGGCCACCCCGTTCGGGATTGAGGCGTCTGGCAATAGATAGATAGATAGAACTCTGCACTCAGTAAGGAGAGAGAGAAATTCTAGGCCAACTTAACGTGGAAAATGTATACCTCATCTCCCGTCGCACTCATATGGCCTTTCGTAGTGAGAGTGTAAACATACTATTCTCATGAATAAGTATTGACTTTTTTCTTACTACACACACACACACACACAGCAGTTTGGTAACATCGCCGCAGTGCCACCTAGCCTTTGATGCGTCCCAAATCGGCCCATCCAAGTTAGTGCAAATATATTTACTCCGGAATTGAGTTTTGGCCCCGAGAAAGAAATCGGGAAAAGAGGCGGAGGGGCGATTTAGGAAGACGTGTTTCTGACCCTGGACGCTGTGTGTGTGTGTGTGTGTGTGTGTGTGTGTGTGTGTGTGTGTGTGTGTGTGTGTGTGTGTGTGTGAGTGAGTGAGATAACCAGAACTCCTTTTCTTTCACTAACCATGCATCATTCTGTCAATAAATGCTGACTTAACGACTCCATAAAACCTTACTCTGTTGAACCTCCACATCCAGTAGCTTCCTTCAGCATCAGTTCTCTTCCTGTGTTAACGCTTTGACGGTGATTAAGGCTCGGGTTATCTCCTTTGTTGTCACTTAAGATCTTCCTCACTGGCAGCAGCCTTAGGGAAGATTGTTGTGTGAGCTTTCAGTTATAAATAATACCTTTGCTAGAGACACGCATATGGGGGGAGTGGTATACAGAAAGATATATTGACGGGTAGATAGAAGATGAATATACAGGTAGATACATATACAGTAGACGGACAGACAGGTAGATATACAGGTGTAGATGGATAGACGAGTTGATAGATAGACAGAATTATAAACAGATGGACAGGTAGAGAGGCAGACAGACAGATAGATAGAAAAATGACAGGTAAACACGAAAACGGAGATCAAGAGACAGACCAAAATGAGGAGATGAATTACTGCATTTTTCATTTCCCACAAACATTACTCCCAAAGCAATCTGCATCAATTCCGCCTTTCCCAGCTTCCTCAACAAAAGTCCTTTATTTTCTCCTCAGAGGATCTAGAAGTTTTAGACATTTTTTTTTCTTAAAGGCATTATGGTCTTGCTATCACCAGAAGATTATATTCCGTGTTGGGAAAGTGCTCCACATTGGCCTAGCAGAGATGTTTCGGAATGTAGAGCTTCGGTTACGTTCTGTACATTCGTGCTTGGGGAGTGAAAGCGGCCACTATGTTCTGAGCAGCGTGTTTTTATGTGTCTGTCTGCCTGCCTGTCTCTGTTAACAAAATAACTCAGAAAGTTTTCATCCCATTTCAGTCAAACTTTGTGCAAGAGTTGAAGGATAACAAGTAAGGACACCTATTATTTTGTTTTAGAATAATAGGACACAGCAAAAACTGTTATCCAGTTTAGCCAAGACTTGAAGGAACGGCTAATGGTAAGGCAAGGTTGACGTGATTTAATTTTGAGATGTTAAAGTTCAGAACAAAGTCAAAGTTCCATCTGTGTGTGTGTGTGTGTGTGTGTGTGTGTGTGCGTGGGTGTAGATGAGGATGTCCCTTAACAAAATAACGTAAACAGTTTTGAACCGATTTAAATCAAACTTGGTGGAAGAGTTGAGGGTCACCCAACAAGAAAACGTATAGTTATTGAGAACAGTGGATAAAAGGTCAAGGTCACAGGCTCCGGTCAGCTTAAACAGTTTTTATTCGATTTATATCAAACTTGGTGAATGGGTTGAGGGTCAGGCAAAACCAAAGTGATTCAGTTTTGAAAACAATTATTCACAGTTCAGGGTTTCAGGTAAAGGTCAAAGGTCGACCAGTGTATCAGTGTGGTAACCAGATAACTATATCAGTTTGGTCCAGTTTGGATCAAACTTGGTGGATGAGTTGAAGGTCACCCATGAGGTTGACTTATTGGTTTTTAGAACAATTGGTCAATGATCAAGGTCACACGGCAAGGTCAACTTAAACAGCTTTTATCCGATGTACGCCATATTTTGCGGAAATGCTCAGGTTAAAACAAGGATAAAGAGATTCGATTTTGAGAACAGTCAGTCAAAGGTCAAGTTCACAGGGCAAGTGGGCAGTCAACTCAGTTTTGATCTGTTAAACCAAAGTTAGTGGAAGGGTTAAGGATTGGGCAAGAATAAAGTAATTCGATTTTGAAAGTAATCTGTCTAGGTCCAGGTCAGAGGGCAGACTCAAATATTCGGCCCATATACCAGTTGACTGGCGTGGATTCTTAGTACTTCTTCATGTTTGTGTTATATTCAGTATCGTCCGGCGCTTTTTATTCAGCCAGGGGAGACCCATCAATGACTGGGAAAAACTAAATTCTTTATATATTTTGAGGCATGGTGGCTCAGTGGTAGAGCGTCTGACTCATGATTGAAGAGTTGTGAGTTTGCACCGCACCCAGGTAAGCTGCCCTGCCGGTGTCACCTGACTGGTTGTAGCAGCCGTGGCTCAGTGGGTTAGAGCGCTCTGACCGAAGGGTCGGAGGTTGTAGTCCACTCAAGGGTCATTGGTAGATATCACGAGGGGCATCCGGTCATAAAGTGCTACACGCTCCAAAACTAAAGGCCCCTACCCAGGGGCAACGCCTTAACACTTATCGAGAAAAAGGGGACACAGCCTAAATCAAAAATAAATAAATAAATAAAAATAAAATAAAATAAAATAAATATCTGTATACATTAATTTATCCGGGATTTGCACCGTCAACTTTGTGACACCGAGGGAGAGATGATTTCCCAGCCTTTCGCTCCTAAACTTTTCGATAGCCTTTTAAAACTTTCCATCTTAAATCATAATCTGATTAAAGTCCTCTAGCCTTAACCAGACCGCCGTAGTAAAAGATGTCCACGGGATGATTGGGTTAATGGCGACTGTTTCAAACAACTTCGGCCTGGGAACGTCTCTCAAGCTAACTCAGTCTTCCTCCTCCTCGTCGTCATCATCATCATCATCATCGAGGTGGTTATGTTCCCTCAGGCCGTAATTACTCAGGTAGTGTTCCTTTCTCTCCCCTTCTTAGCGCCATCTCATAGGCCCAAAAGTTCTTATATAAACGACCCTCGAAACAAAAAAATACCAACTGGGACATCAAGACAGCAGTTTAAGTCGTCGTAACAGTGGAAACTCAGAACCCGGTATGGTCCATAAATACACCGTAACAGTTATTGCTGGAGTTATACAGTTAGAGATGTCAAACAGTACTAAAACTTCCGTAAAAAGATAGGACATGACACGTTTTATGAACAAGTAATGACAAGTGTTTTACAATTCATATTACAACCTTTTGACTGAATATTAGTGGAGGCAGCAGAAGCAGTAGTAGCAGTAGCAGTAATAGTAGTTGCAACCAGACTCATCCGAATGTGAACCCAGTGGACTACAGGCTGGAGCTGCCCTCTCCTGCAGCCCACTATTCTCCTTTTGGGGATATAGGGAAGGAGTTGAGGGACGTTAGTACAACTTGGATTCTCCGCCGACCAGCTATATCGGTGCCACCATGTGAAGGGTAAGATCAATATTTACATCATTCTGCATGTTCTGTGTTACACACTCAAGGGGGTGCGGGGGAGAACAGGAGAAAATAACCTTAGTTACTCACCTCCAGTCTCTCAGGTGTCGAACATAGGCTACTGTTCTACACTGTCGCTTCACCACTTACCTATTTTGATCATTCATGGCTTCATCCTTCCACACACCATTTCATTCCACTTTGTACTTTTCCATACACACCTCTCACTGCTGTGGATGCTCTTACCTCAGTGATGCAAATGTCTCACACTATCCTCCTACCACCTCCTTAGCTTCCTCATTGCACTCACTTTCCTCCATTTCCGACATGTATACCTTCATATTCACTCTTCCATTAGCCACTTACCATATAACCACATTCTTTAACACATTCTAATCAAGCTAATCCACCATTCTGCGTTTACTTCCACACAGCTACCAGTTACTTCGTCACATCTCACTCTGCCAAGCCATCCTCCCTACATTGAGACTTTAGGCACTAATTCTCCAACACTGACATCCCTTTTCCAGTTCTTAGGACTTAGCGCCAGTGCCTCGGAGCCGTATACTTCACAGGCGACACCACTGTCTTCATACATAATCATAATCGCCAGAATAGACACTGATTTCTGCTACACATATCTCGTCAGATTTAATGTTATTCTCCCCTCTCCTTTGGCGTAAATCCATTCCCAAGTCCCAACAACAATGCACTTCTTCCAGTACGTCCTAACTGTAGCTTAATCTCATATCGCTGTGTCCTGCCTCCCTGCATCGTCGCTACATTACATCACCGTGCATTTTCTAACAGCAGTCTTAATATCCTTCTCTGACGGACTCTTCCAATCTCTAATACCAGCTGCTGAATTTTGCCTCCTGAGTAATTGATCTGAACATCAATTAAACTTCCGTTTCCACTCCTCCCGTACCTTTACAACTGTTTTCCTCACGAACTCATCTAGGAAATGATAGTCAATCTTTGCACACTGAAAACTCAATGTTTGCTTCCCCTTTTGTTTTCCTTACTTATTCAGCCATTGGTTTCACTTGGTCTTTTAAACTTTACTGCCTTAGAATATATATATTTTTTATTACTCTTGTGTTCCTGAAAAATTTCCCACTCTCCACTTTCCTTGTGCAATCTTTTTTTACCTCCAGTACCCTTCTTTTTACTTACTACCGTTTCTTCTTGTGGTCGTCACAATCTCGTGCACTGCCTCCTTGCAATTCTTGTCTATTTAGAATGTTATTTGCTCTTTATCACCTTTAATCCAGTGACTATATTTAGGAGCATGGTCTGGTTATCATCACACTATTTTTAACATCTCAGGAAGGACTCTTAGAAAGGAAGGGATTGATGAAGGCCATACCAATCCCTCTCCAGTTAAAAGTTTTGCCTAACTTGAATTAAATTGTCTGGAGAAAGCATGAATAAAAAAAATATGTCACTGGACTGAAAGGGTTAAAAAGAACTCTGAACCACCTTCTTTTGTCACTCATTAACCTTTGTTCTTTTTCCCCCAAACCCACCCTCTTCATACTAAACACTCCCTTCGCACTATTAAGAACAGCTTCCTCGACCTCCTTTTATTCTTCTTCCACGCCTCGTAATCCAGTATCCCTCTGTCTAAGCCACCCCTTTCTTTTGCAGGTATCTCAACATTCACACCTCAATCAAAAGTTCACACAACTTACCTCCTCTTTCCCACCCATGAAATTTCATCTCCTAGCAAAGTTATTAATTATTTTCACCACTGCTTAGAGTAGGAAACAGTACGATACCCCCATTTGCTACTGCCTCCAGGACGTTCATATTAAACAACCTTTCCTTCACTTGCCTCTCTACCAAGAACTAATCCATCACTGCCCACAGCCCATCCACTCCAGTCGCCCTTGGGTAGATATTGATGTATCTTTTCACAAACTCCGGGTTTCTAAACGCAATTCTTTAAGTAGTTTTCTCATTCTCTCTTAGTTCAAGCACTCCATTCTCCCCTTCTTTCCACTCCTGTACCTCATATTCTACTCTAGAATTCAAATCCGCGCCTCATAACCTTCTCCACACTCCCTTTAAAAATCCCATAAACTTTCCCTTTCCTCTGTATTCCTCATACTATCTGGTCACATGCACTGACACTTATTCATGTTTATTTTCATAGTATTGTAATGCATATCAGGCTTGCACTGCACACCTTTACTCTCTCACACACTCACACAGTTCTTCTTTCATCATTATTGCACCCCTTCCTCAGCTCCCACTCTTTCATTCACCCCATTCTGTCTCCCCTTTACATTCCCAAATGTCGCTTCTCTTATTCGTTGTACTTATAGCCATCACATCCAGTGTCCATTTGCCAGACATAACTTGTCACACACTTCTTCACGTCATCATCGTTACTCCCACGCACATTCAGGCACCCCAGCAGTGAACTTATATACTCTTCAGACACTGTTTTTTTTTTTTTTTGTAACTTCACCCTATAGGAAGAGAAGGCTTTCCAAGTTACTAACTCAGTTACTAACTCTCGCATCCTTTATTGTCATTTACAA
>JAGKTI010010984.1:0-27343 GCA_018397915.1 Birgus latro
TTTACTCTCTTTTTCTTCTGAAGTGCAGTTAGCAGTGGTTTTTTACGAGCACAAAAACTGTAGCCAAGATCGTCATGCAACAGCTGCCGCACACTTCTGACAGACACATCTGCCAGCAACTGTGGGTTCTTTTCTTTTAAATCCCGTGCTGTTAGCCTTGGATCCTTGCTAACTTGCCTTGAGATCAGCTGACGGGTCCTGAAGGTTGTCTTACGAGGTCTCCCAGGCTTGGGAAGTGGAATGGGAGGAATGGCCTCCCCACTGTCCTTGAACCGCTTCACCAGTCACTGCACTGTCCTCAGTCTAACACCATCTGATTTGCAATAAATGGGAGTTTGTGGCCATCTTTGTATAAAGTAATCACTTCCACACGTTTGTCCTTGGTTGTGGTTACTTTAGGCATGATGAGAATGTGGTAGGTAACCAAATAACTGTGTTATTTGAGTCAAAACATGCCCTCGTGGTGCATCACACACACAGACAATCCTCCTCCTGTGGCTGGCCAAACATTACTGAGCTTGCTCCTGTGGTGCCAAACCTATCAAGCAGGGTTGCCGGCTCCCGTTTAAAAAGCGTCAGCTCATTTCGCATCACAGGGGAGGGTAGTATTGACCCTACTTCACTTAACGCGAAAAAGAATGATGTAAGCAAAAAAAGTCAATACTTTCCGCGCCTACTGTATACTTTTCCTATTACAATGAGAAGGCAAATGCCCCTGTGATTACCACACACTGCTTTTTCCCCTTTTCCTTTGTACAGAGGAATAATTATACCTGACTTCCAATCCTCCGGGACTCTACCCTCCTCCCAAGCCAATCTCCACACCATCCACATCCATTCTATTACTATCTCTCCCCCATGCTTCAGCATTTCACCACACACTCCATCAATTCCTGGGGCTTTCCCCATTTTAACTTTCTTCATTGCTTCCACAACTTCCATCCTGGTGATTTCTACCTCTCTTCTCACAACCCTCCTTCTCCCTGCCATTCCCCAGCCACTTATAATTGCATTACTTTCATTCTCTATGGTCAACAGTTCATTAAAGTGTTCTCTCCATCTGTTTACTTTTTCTCCCTTTTCCACTAGTAATCTACCATTTTTATCTTTCACACCCCCACTGACTTCGTTGGCACCCTGTCTAGTTCTCTTTACCTCCTTTCAGAACATTTTCTTACATTCCCTCCACTTTACACTCAAATTCCTCATCCACTCTCTTCTTACTCTCTCTTACTAATCTTTTCACCTCTCTCCTCCTCACTACATATAACTCTCTCGTCTGTCTCTCAGCTTCTTCGTCGCCCCTGTTCCTCATCCACTCATTATATGCTTTCTTCTTTTGTGCTACAGCCTCTCTCACCTCTTCAGTCCACCATGCTGTTCCCTGAACCCCCTTTCATCTTCTCTTCACCCCACACACCGCCTCACATGCTGCACAGATTTCTTCAGTGAATACCTTGCACACACCTTCCACGTCCCCCATCTGCTCCGATCTATATTTACCCAATCGCTCCTCCACTTCCCTTTTATATTCAGTCTTTATTCCATCCTCTTGTGGTCAGAAAGTCCACTCCCCCAACCTCTATATACTCTTGCATCCATTATACATCTTCTCATCCTATCATCCACATACACAGTCAATCATTACCTTCCATTCATTCATTCCACCGTCCTCTCTTCTCACCACTCGCCATGTATACCTATGGATCATTTTGTGCCTGAAGAGGGTATTAGCTACCACCAACCCCCTCCCAGCACAAATGTCCACTAAAGCAATGCCATTCTCATCCATCTCTGCAGGCACACCCCACTCACCAACCACTCCATCCACCTTCTCATTCCCTACTTTTCCATTCATATCTCCAATCAGAAACACTCTCTCATTCCTTTCAATCTTTCCCAAGCAGGCTTCCACATTTGTCCAAAACTCTTCTCTGACTCTACTTACACGATCTTGCATTGGCGCATACACGCACACAATTGCCCACATTTGTAGTCCAGCTTTCACTCTTACCCACACAATCCTTGACCCAACTGATCCATACTCTCTTACATTCTCCTTCCACCTGTTGCTCACAACAATACATACTCCCTCTTTCGCCCTCTCATTCTCACCCACTCTCGCACAAATACCCCATCCATATTCCCATTCTCTCACACTCTCACCTCGCCATTTAGTTTCAGTTATTCCACATATATCCACTTTCGCACTCTCAAGCACCTGTACAATCTCTCTCTCTTTCACCTCATCATTCATACCCCTTACATTCCAAGTCGCAATCTTTATCTCGTCCTTTGTGTATAGATATATTAGGACAGAATATAGTTTACCACTATCCTCTCTTTTCAACGAAAATTCCATGTCAGGTTTTTCATGTTGCATGGAGGTCCTTTTCACTTTTTTCCTGCCGGCTTCAACTGGAGGGTTTGGTGGGTGGGGGGGAGCTTGGTGGGTGGGAGGGGGGGGCCTTCTTGCTTTACTAGTCTTACCTTCCACTTGTAGAATTAGATATAGTATAGTGATAGTTTCTCCGTTACAAATAGCCTTGAAAGGCCCATTAGGTCTGTTTAGTGGTGCAGCAAGGATTGGTCCTGGGGGGGGGGAGGGGCCTCCCCTTCTCACTAGTCACCACATGCTAAAAACGATTCTATGTTAGTGTGTTATTAATATTCTATGTCCTTGTGACAAGTAAAATCGTATGGCATTAGCCAGAGACCCAGAGTAAAATACCAAGTGCATATACATGGCTGAGAGGGTAATGGAGATAGTTTTTAACCTGTAAGGCTAAAAATGACCTAAACAATAGTGTTTTACTCATTTCTCAGCAGATGTGAATATAAAAGTCCAGAAAAGGGCCAAATATATCCACTAACCAACAATGCGTCCAACAAGGTTGGTGGAAGTGGAAGCTTAATTATAGACAGGACCCGGGGTTGCATGAAATCCTGACTCCTTGCGTTACGTGGGCCGGGCATGTGCCGTTGGCTGCCAGATACATGCCAGATGTACAACTCATTCACTCTCTAACTCTAGTGAAAGAAAAACTCATAGCTGGCATTTTTATCTCTCAGTGAATTCGGAAAAGGGAATTTCACCCATGATAATCTCGACTACTCTATATTGCTAAGCCCCATCATTTTTATCATTTTAGAATCTTGATATCATGTTTAGTGTCTTTCTTTTCTCTGTCATAACGTATGAGAAACATTTTAGTACGTGTGGCTTTACACCAATACTGCAATTATCGGTGCTTCTAACCCCATGTAGATAGTAAATTTTATGAAGAACAGGATATCGGATAATGTAATTACTGTAAATGTAACTGATAATGCCCAAATACAAGCCTAATTTACTGTTGAAACATGGAACTGTATGCAATAATATCAATGATATTTCCACATGTTATTTTCACGAATGGGCAAAAACAGTGATGGTTGCCCATGATGCTAGGCACTTTTTGGAATTTCAACCTCAGAGTCAGGGGGGTGGGGACAATGGCATGGCATCGTGACTAGTTTTCCAGGTTTTGGCGGGCTAATCCAGTTGTGTGCCACTGACAGTGGCCTTGGACTCACTGGCTAGCGCTGGCAGCACTGACCAGAGTGATGATTGTAACACTGCCTGGCCTCTCGAAATATTCCAATCATTTTTTTGACTTTACTCACCATCATAAGGATGAGTCATCACCCCTTCCTTGTGGCTGCCCGTACGGTTTTCTGCCCGTTTCACTGCGCCACTATGCCTCATAGATGTATGGGAAAAGAATAGCTCTTTATTTTTATTTAGGCATTAATGAACAGTACAGAGCCCTCAAGAACAACCTCTTGAGAGTTACTGAAGCAATATGCGGTTGGACAAGAGGCCCACCAAGACATAAAGTAACTTGGTGATGGGATGAGGGTGTAGAAGCCGCAGTAAAGGAGAAAAGAAGGCTTTTCCGGGAATGGAAGAAGGGTGGTAACAACGAGGCATACTTGGCTGCCAAGCGTAGGGCTAGAAGAGAGGTATACTCGTACATGGAGAAGTACGAGTCACAGAGACTTTTACTTGATAATCTAAATCATGTGGAAAGGAAAAATATGATATTTAAGGTAGCAAATCAGGTGAAGTGGGATAATCGGGATACTATAAGTGAGCAGTGTGTGAAGAATGAAGGGTAGTGGTGAACAATGGGGATATTAAAGATGCATGGAGAGAGCATTATAACCAGTTGTTGAATGAGGAGTCTGACTGGAAAAGGGAAAGTTTGGAGCCAACAGATCCACTGTTTGGCCCTTGGCCTTTGATGCTGCTACTGTGAGTGAGGCAATAGGCAGGATGCAGGTGGGAAAGGCAGCAGGTGTGTCTGGGTTGACTGCCGAAATGTTGAAGGCCTCAGGAGATACAGGGGTGAGGTTAGTCACTAACCTGATAAATATGATTATATTTGAGTGTGTTGTCCCAGATGATTGGCTGAAAAGTGTAATTGTAAATGTGTACCAAGGGAAGGGTGATGCCCTGGAAAGAGGTAATTGTAAAGGTATAAAGCTTTTAGATCAGATAAAGAAGGTAATGGAGAGAGTTCTAGAAGGTATGATTAGAGTAAGTGTGAATATTGATGAGATGCAGTTTGGGTTTAAGCCAGGCAGGGGGATCATTGTTCGACAGCTTCAGGAAAAATATATTGGAAAGAAAAGAGAAATATACTTTGTTTTTGTTGATTTGGAGAAGGCCTTTGACAGAGTCTCTAGAAAGGTGGTGAAGTGGGCAATGAGAAAGCTTGGGTTGGAGGCGTGGCTGGTTAGGGTGGTTATGGGTGCCTGCACCCAGGTAAGAGTGAATGGAGTTTTAAGTGATGAGTTTTCTGTGAATGTTGGTGTGCATCAGGGGTCAGTTCTGAGTCCTTGTTTATCATGGTACTTGAAACCATCTCACATGACTTCAGAAATGGACTCCCGTGGGAGATGTTGTATGCTGACGATTTGGTGTTGATGTTGATTACAGAGAATGAAAGAGAGGAAGAGGAAAGATTTAGGAAGTGGAGAGATGCTATGGGGCACAAGGGCTTAAGGGTAAATGTAGATAAATCAAAAGTGATGATATCTAGGGTTGGTGGCAGTTCAGTCAAAGAAGAGGGAGAATGGCCATGTGCAATTTCCCACAAAGGCATGGGAAGTAATTCCATCTTTTTCAGTGTCTGTGATAAATGGGTGCCCAAGAGATGTAGTGGTATTAGAGGTAGACTGTGAGATAATGCTGATTTTACGTGTGCAACATGTCAGGGAGAGCAGGTGGAGATTGTCAGGTGTGAAAGGATTGAACTTGCTAGTTAGTCTCTTGAAAGTGTGGAAGAGTTTTGTTATTTGGAAAACATGATGGAGAGTGAAAGACTGACGAGGAGAGTGTATGCGAGCGAGGTGGAGGGGGCGAGAGGGAGGGGGAGGCCGAGGATGAGATGCAGGGATGGAGTGGAGAGGTATATGAGAGAGGGGGGTGTGAGTTGGGAGCATGGTAGTGAAATGGCAGGGGACACAGTGATATGGAGGCAATTTGTTTGTGGCCACCCCGTTCGGGATTAAGGCGTCTGGCAATAGATAGATAGATAGATAGTAAAGTGCTGGAGGTGGGGCTGGAGCTAGCTCTATAGCTTGGATGAGAAGTGGTTGGAAGAAGTTCAGGGAGCTGTTACCTCTCCTGACACTGAGAGGACTCTCCCTATATGCTAAGGGGTCTTTGTATGCAGTGTGTGTTAGGAGTGATGCTGTATGGTAGTGAGACCTGGGCAGTAAGGGAAGAGGATATTCGCAGGCTCAAACGTACAGAAATGACAATGATTAGGTGGTTGTGCAGTGCATCCCTGCGTGCAAGGCCTGGGAGGGGCTGGGTTTACGATGGAAGAGTTGAGAGGTAGGATGGGACAGGAGTGTATTGGTGTTGTGATGAGGAGAGGTAAATGAGATGATTTGGGCATGTGGAGAGGATGGGGGATGATAATTGCATGCAGAGGGTGAGAAGTGTTGATGATGGGGGTGGGGTTGCAAGGGGTAGACCGAGAAAGACGTGGGACGAGGTCATTAAGTGTGACCTTAGGGTTAAGGGACTGAACAGGGAGGCTGCAATAGATCGAGCAGCATGGAGAACCGCCATTAGGTGACCAAGGCTGATGCATGCTAGCATGTTGAAGCCTTCAAAAACTAAACAAAACGAAACTCACTTCGTGCATCAATTATAATAATTTCCCTCTACTACGGCACTTGCATTTGCTCTTGACATCACGATTACAGGTAACTGCACTTTCAGAAGTAAATGCTCCGGCTGTTTCACGCAGTGCGGCTGAGTATGAGGTAATTACTTGTACAGAAATTGTCACTAACTTGTACTAATCAGGGGAATCATGAAAACATTACTGATGTTATACACAACTAATATTTTGGTACTTCACATCACAAATACGTTAATGCTCACATATTCAATTTTCTGAGCTACATGGGAAAAAATTCAGTTACAGTCAACCACGTCATTTTCTTAGTTTCCCATGCACTTTTGGTTTTCTTTCATTGTACTAGAGAGGGTTACTCAAGGTATCTCCAATAATTGTTTCACAAATAACCATAAACAGTAACACTTATTGCAATGCTCTTGTAAAACTTATTATAAAACACTAATTTCATAACACTTCCTAGATATATCTTACATTTCACTTATGTAAAAAAAATAAAAATAAAAATAAAACACACACACACATACATTTGTACATACCTCTTTACTATTTACAATTTCCCACACATCTGCTCAGTCACTGAGTCCTTCCCCCGGCAGTAAGGGCAGAACTTTCATGGGCGTCGATGATGCAATCAGCCCCGCGCATGGAGGTACGGAATCGGATGAGGAGGATACGAAAGACATCACTCTACACTCTACCAGTGTTATGTACTGACCGAGCCATGCATCAGTGGGGTACCCTGGGTACCTACCTACTCTATGGTTGTCATAGAAAATGGCCACAAGTTCAAAGAGTGGCAGGAAAGTGAGTGCAGTATATGCCATCAGCTGGCAGTGCTCTGCGCCCTGTATCGTGATGGCTATACACGTCAGCCGGTGGTTAGGGTTTAACAGGTTCAGACAATTCCTTAAAACCAATTACTACCACTGCTGGCCTTACTTTCTACATGATCTTCCACTACCAGAATTCAACCAATGACAACCACCACTAATTGTACTTTCACACCTTCCTTTTCTACTTCACAAATGGGCTTTCCCTACTAAATTTCAATAATGCTCATGCCACAAATACCATTTCTTACAAGTATTCTATCACTTACAGTAGATATCACTAACTACTGAGGAATGCAATGACAAGTTCAAAACAATCTGTGTGTACCCTTTTGTAAATAATTGGATCATGCCAGGACACACTATGGCTATATTATAACCAACATGGCTTCTTAAACAAAGTTAAGTTTCTCTCAAGCACATCATCCAGTGCAATAAGATCAACTACTCAGACAATGAGTAAACACAATGGAGGTGTATATACATGCATTTAATCTAAGAATATGATTCTTGGATATATGACTCTAATTAGGAACTACAGTGAAGAGACACACACACACACACAAAAGGCTAAGCACTGTCCTTCCCTGAGGATGTGTTGCTGCATGGAAAGGTTTAAGCTACCAAGGTTCATCACTCATATCACTGACAAAACAACTACAGGCAATCATTATAAGTACAGGACCAGCTATATAACTTTTTGCATATAAATGGTATTGTAAATCAAGAAAATGTCATATCAATTTCACAGGTACCACTAAAACCTCTTAACGGGAAATTTTTCTATAATTTACGGAAAGGTTAGTAGTATGAAAGGATGCCAATTAATGTTACTTATAACTTGGACTGCCTGCACTGTACTGACTCAAGATATGACACTGATCAATAAGTAAATACAGATGAACCTCGCAGCCTTATAAATCATAGGCATCAAACTGGAGGTCACAGGAACCGGAGTTTGATGCCTGAAGGAATGTTAAATGTAGGCATGATGCAGCTCAGATACCTAGCCACTCGACGTAGGAGTTCAGCAGGGAGACAACACCATTCATGTCCCACACATATGGGTAGACGTCATACAGGAGTGAACGATTCTTGACCTTATTCAATCGGTTGGCCATTCGCTTGACGCTCTTGGCAACCTCGTCAAACTTAGCTGCTCGGTCAAACCATTCTTGTACCTGAGGAGTAAATATGCAGTATTAAATTTAATGCTGACATGCTAAACTACAGTACAGAGAGCATTAAAAATCATAAGGACCAACTTACAAAGTGAGTAATGTTTTCCATTGTCCTGTGGACATCCATCCAGCCTTTCCTACAGTAAGTCCTCAAAGCAATAAGCAATAACAATGATCATTACTGCACGTTTCTCCCAATGAAAATGTCTCTGTCTACATGCATGTTTAAGAAACTGATCCAGAACCTATTTTTAAAAAGGTTCCTTAAGTACGCTTCCATTCCTGAATGTTTAAATTACATGGCTGGAATTCATAAGAAAGCTCAACATGTGAGATGAAGGTCTTGACCAAGTTACTTGTTACTTGTCCAATAATTTAACACAGCCCGGTAAAGAAAAATCATTAATCAGTATAGTTCTCCATGAGGTTTGCCTTCTTCACAATCCTGTTGGCCTTATTTGTCATATAACACACACACAGCTGGAACTATCAAAGGTGATTCCATTTCATTCATTATCCAATCCTATGTTGCCCCACAGAGAAGCGTAGGAGACCGGGGCTAGGCTAGTTGGTCCTGACATTTAAGAAGAGAGTGACCAGCCTCACTCATCCCTGAATGGCATTACGTGAGCAATAAACCCCAATCACCCCGTGGATATAAACCTTCACTGGGTCAATCTGACTGAGAGCACCTCAATTACCCACTGAACCACCAGGTGCCATAATTTGGTTATATGGTTACCACCCAGCATAGTAAATGGTTTCCTGGTGTACAAGAAACCATTTGGCTTGTCACTCAGTGTACAGTCACCCACAGGCAGAAGGACGAGGAAAGAATGAAGGCAAGAAAGACAGAAGAAGGAGTGTAAAGTCACCCGTAGGCAGAGAGACAAGGAAAGAATGAAGGAAAGACAGAAGAGGATTGAAGAAAAGAAGGATGGAAGAGAGGAAAGGGAAGACACCCAAGAGCAGCACTACATCGAGTGAGTGGATAAATAATTATATACTCAACCAAAAACTGTTCTAAAGTATACAGGATAGCTGTAACACTGATAAAGAACATTTCAGTCCTTTTAAGTGGATTTGTTTCAACAATCTGAGCCAAAAATTTCCTTATTTCCACTGACTTTATATTGCATAAAATAAACCACAAGTATGGCACTGAACTATGAACCACTTCGTGCTTCACTTTTCATCCATCCATACATCATCCAGTCCTATGATGCCCCACGAGGAGCGTACGAGCCCAGGCTAGGGAAGTCGATCCTGACGTTTAAGACGAGAGTGACCAGCCTCACTCATCCCTGAGTGCCATTTCGTGAGCAATAAACCCCAACCATGCCTTGGATATAAACCTGCACCAGCTCAATCAGACTGGAGTGCTGTAATTACCCACTAAACCACCAGGCGCCATAATTTGGTTATATGGTTACCATCCCCAGTGTAGTAAGTGGTTTCCTGGTGTACAGGTAACTATTTGGGTCACTCAGTGTAGTCATCCACAGGCAGAAGGAAGAGGAATGAATGATGGAAAGAAAGAGAGAAGAGGGAAGAAGGAAGAGAGGAAAGGATAAACACCCAAAGCAGTACTACAGTGATTGAGTGGATGGTGAGTGCCCTGACTTTCCCAGACTATAATTTACTTTAAAAAAAAACTTAATTTCTATACAGCTATAAATAACTCACCTCAGGTTTAGATTCAACATCATTCTTCTTTTTGTCAATAACTAAATGGGAGTTAATTTTCAACCAGTTAAACTCATTCATAATGTTAATGCCTTGTCTCCCATGCTCATATGGAAGATAAAACAAGTCTGCCAACAACTGAAGATCATCAACTGTGAGCTCATCAGCATTGTCTAAAGAGCCATCTAGTGGAAGGGTAAGGGAGGACTTAGAAGTGGTACTAGGTTCTTCCTGTGCATTATCTATCACTGGTGTAGTGGGTTCATCTGCATTTTCCTCCCCTTTGGGACAACTTTCACCATTTTCTACCATCATACTGTCTTCATTGTGAGGTGGAGAGGTGGCAGGGGAGGGGTTGCAGTCCATGGGTTCAACACCTGATGTTGATGAAGCATCCTGTGACACTGTTGACTCAGTGTCACCCTCCTCCTGAGCCGTCTCAACCACCACTTTGTTTTCTGACACTAAGGAGTTCATAACAGGGTTCATGGTGGGGTTGAAGGTTGTGTCTTGCACTGCTTCAGCCAGAATATTTATATTTGGTTGTGGGAGGCCTGGAGTGGCTAATGTGGTTGAGGTTAAGGACATGCAGGTGTTGACGGAGGGAAGAATAGGCACAGGGGTTGGAATCTGTGGCTGCTGGATGGTCCCAATTGCCGAAACAGGTCGACTGAACTCCACCAGCCAGTCCTGCAGAGCCATGCGCAGTGCACGGCGGGGGTGGTACGTGGAGGGTGACAGGCCAGTGGGACAATCATCACTGACATCATCACCCTCTGTTTCCAGTCTAATGTCAGCACTTACGGCATCATCTGAAAATATTAGGTTTTGTCAGTAATTACAGTCTCTGAGATAGTTATGTCAGCATTCACAGCATCGTCTAACATAACGCCAGCAATTATCTATCACCAGATGCCTTAATCTCATAA
Organism: Birgus latro; assembly: GCA_018397915.1. Taxonomy (NCBI): domain Eukaryota; kingdom Metazoa; phylum Arthropoda; class Malacostraca; order Decapoda; family Coenobitidae; genus Birgus; species Birgus latro. The sequence continues at coordinate 10,830 of JAGKTI010010984.1, forward strand.
GGGGTGGCCACAAACAAATTGCCTCCATGTCGCCCTGTCTCCCACCATTTCACTGCAATGGTAAGTACCATTATTTTTGTATCCTGATGCTAGACAGGGACACCTTCATGCAGTATCACCAACAAAACACCAGTGGAACTCCTCAGTAATAAATAAATTCCCTAATTCCCTCTCTATCCACCAAAAGAGGATGGTGGACAGCAGGGAGAGAGCAAATTACAGCCTAGAGTCAACAGAGTTCACATTGAGAAGCTAGGTGTTCCAAGTACTACTACTCCTACTGTAGTGTCCTTATAACTTTAACCTGTCCAGTCCTGACTGATTTTTTACCCAGCACACCCTCAGAACCCGACCAATTTTCAATTTTATTTGCTCAAACCTCCACTTTTGGTGAGAAACATCGAAAATTCAGAGAAATCGCCCTCCTGAGGTGTACAGGTGTCGGTCAGCCTTACGTTTTCCTTCATTCTCATGACACCTGGCTACAAAGAAAAACTATGGAAGGGTCAACTAATTCAAGCCACTTTAAATTACCTATTTATTTATTTGGTACGAATTTATGTGTACTACAAGACTATATTGGTTTTCATACAGTTATATAGGCAATAGATGCATTGTTCAGTCACCAAACACATCCACATATAGCACCTTCCTTTACAACATTACCACATCATCACTTTTGTTTGTTTCTTGCTCTAGATTCTTTATTTCTTTGTCCTCCACCTCAGGAATCACTTTCACCGTGAATTTTGTCATTGGAGTGACTGTGGGGCGACATATCTTTACTGGCCAGGTTACTGCTAACAGGTGAATTGCCGAGTGTGGGGGGGGAGGGGAGGTCAGGTGGAGCCAGGCAATATCCCTGCTTGACAGCAGGTAGAGGAAGGTCTCCCACACATGCCTACCAAAAATCACCCACGAATCTTGAAAAATGTGCAAACGACAGGCCTTGCAATTGACTGACATACGATGGACTAGGTGGGTCTGTCCGCAGAAAAAAGTAGTGACATGCATCATACGTCGGTGGGACTCGGCGGGTTAAATACAGCTTTATGACACATCTATTTTTTTTCCTATGCTCTTCTTTTCAGCATAAAGCAATACCCTCCACCCATTATCTTTATAACTACTAGGTTCATTGACTGAAGTGCCTCACCAGGTTTTGTAAAGCACACATCCAGAAAGTAATAACTAACTGAAGAACCTAGTGCTGAGTTTTGCTCTTGCCTGTGAGCATCGTGCCATGAGAGTAAATGTAGAAAAGAGTATAGTGATAGTAATCGGGAGAGAAGGTGACTCCCAGTGTGATGTTACAGTGAATGAAAAGAAACTGGAATTGGTGAGAGAGTTCAAATACCTGGGCACAGTGAAAGAAATGATAGGAAAATATGCAAAAGATGTAGAAAGTAGCGTGACACAAGGAAGGAAAGTGGCTGGTGCTATGAAGGCCTTGATAAAAAACTGTGGCTTGAGTATTGCAGCTGCGCGAGCCTTACATGAAGGAGTGTTCATGCCAACTTTAACATATGGATGAAGACTATGATGTGGGATGAAAATGAAATGCCAAGAGTGAAAGCACTGGAGATAGGACTGCTGAGGAATGTATGTGGAGTACAGAGAGTGGATGGGATATGAAATAATACGATTCATGAATGATATAGAGTGAGAAAGTCTATGGACACCAGAATCGAAGATTGAGTACTGAGATGGTACGGTCATGTGGAGAGAATGGATAACAACAGGGTGGTAAAAAAGGTATTTCTGAGCAAATTTGAGGGGGGGAGGAGGCAAGGTAGGCCAAGGAGGTGGAGGGATATGGTGGATGAGTGTGTGAGAAAGAGATGTACAGAAGTCGGTGAGGCTAGGGGACTGATGAGAGATTGAGCTGGCTGGAAGAATGTTGTGAGAAGTGCACGATCATTGATTTGGCACCAATTTTTAATGTGACAGCGTTCGAACTGACTCTATCAGATATGTTTATATGAAGCTACAGAATGTGATGAAAGTTTCTTGGCATACCAGATAGAGCCAGGATTCTGGGGGCTTGAATGATGAGTCAATGGAAGTGTAGCCCATTGGAGCTGGATGTTGCTACTCCTCACCCTACCCTACGGTGGGAAAGAAGATCCTGATGATGATGATGATGATGATGAAAACCTAGGCTAACTCTACTCTCTTTACCCTAGCCTGATTTAGCCTTAACTGAAGGGACAGTTTAATGTACCTAGATCTTAGCCTTAACTGAAGGGACAGTTTTATGTACCTAGATCTTATCTGCTGGGTAATGTATCCTACCATAACTGTTATATGCCTCGACAAGACTATCATATGTCAAGATAGTATAAAGAACATAAAAGGGTAGAAAATGATACAGGAAGACAATGGTAATGTTGACTGGGCAATCCCTACAATTCATGAGGACTATGATGTGTAATATATGAATCATCCTGTATGTTCAATTAGTAGACAGCACACTTTAAGGTCATGACTTACTATTATCACAGCTGGTAAGTGTGGATGACCGGGACCACTGCGCCAAAGTATGGATGGCAACGAAGTTTGGCCCATATTCACAGTTAGGGTTTGTGACCACTCCACGCAGCAGGGGAATTAGGTCTGGGGAGCGGCCACAGTAAGGACCCAAAAAGACGCGAGCCTGGTCATAGTCATTAGCATGGAGGTTATCCCAGATGACAGGAGGACGACGCATCACTTCTGTCACCTCTCGGATATGTTCCACGCTCAACACCTGGTGATGAAACAATGTCAGACACTTCTGTACCATATGAGAGTTCCATTAATGTGTGTGTGTGTGTGTGTGTGTGTGTGTGTGTGTGTGTGTGTGTGTGTCCCATTTCACTATACATATTATTTAGTTTCTTAACGTATTTCCCTTGCCTTCCTTTCTAAACTCATTTCACCCCACTCCTTGGCAGGGTTGATGATGATGATGTGAGATGAACATATCTATGCCATGGCATGAGCTCTACTTATAGTATACTTACTGTATTAACAAGTCTTGTGGTAGGTGGGGGCGCTCACCATCCACTCACTCGATGTAGTGCTGCTCTCAGATGTCTACCCTTTCCTCTCTTCCATCCTTCTTTCCTTCAATCCTCTTCTGTCTTACTTTCCTTGTCCTTCTGCCTATGGGTGACTTTACACTCCCTCTTCTGTCTTTCTTGCCTTCATTGTTTCCTCGTCCTTCTGCCTGTGGGTGACTCTACACTGAGTGACAAGCAAATGGTTTCCTGTACACCAGGAAACCATTAACTATGCTGGGTGGTAAAAATATAACCAAATTTTGGCGCCTGGTGGTTTAGTGGGTAATTACGGCACTTCAATCGGACTGAGCCAGTGAAGGTTTATATCCAAGGGGTGGATGGGGTTTATTGCTCACATAATGCCATTCAGGGATGAGTGAGGCTGGTCACTCTCATCTTAAATGTCAGGACCAACTTGCCTAGCCCCAGGCTCCTACACTCCTCTGTGGGGCAACATAGGATTGCATAATGAATGAATGAATGAAAGAAAAAAGTGGAAATGATTAGCAATTGTCAAGTTCACTCATCAAAAAGATCAGGAAACAGCCTTGTAATCTACTCACTGACTAAACTGTCCTGACCCACACCCACTAACATTTCCAAAAAAAGCAAGAAGCACAGAAGTTCAGCTCAATGCTTATTATCTATCATCAGCCTTATTCCATCATTATATCAGAAAAAGTCAGGATTAAAAAAAAAAAAAAAAAAAAAAAAAAAAAAAAAAAAAGCTTTACGCCTTGTATCCCGGAACGGCTAAGGCGTTGCCCCTGGGTAGAGGACTTTTCGATTGAAGCGTATAGCATTTTATGACCGAATGCCCTTCCTGATGTCTACCAATAACCCTTGGGTGGATTCGATCCTCCGACCCTTCGGTCAGAGCGAAGCGCTCTAACCCACTGGGTAATGATGCAAAGAAAATTAGGTTCTTGACAAAATCAATGTAACTCCAATATTCTACTCCCACCACTAAAATAAAAGCTTTACTGAAAATACCATTGACTTGATCAACTGTGAACGAAGACATCCATTTTGCTAGTAGCCAGTCTTAAAATCACTGACATTTACTAACATCTGACTGATGTATGAGCACACTATTAGCAACCACATTTAAGTACATATTATTTGCTTATTCCTGCTATTTCCTAACGATTCTACTCAGCTTAGGACTTTTGGAACTAGAGGTCAAGTATAGTATTATCTAACTGCAAGAAGCTTCCCTAAGCAAATAAAACATAACAGCAAAAATACACTAAATGTTGATTTTACCACAATTCAAGAGGTAAAAATGCACAAAACTGACCTTACTAATGACCTTTGGCCCAGTCCACATGATATCTATTTCTGGTGCCAACTTTTGGCCGATGGTGTTGAGGTACTCTGAGGTGTGTACATTTGGCACAGCACGGGTGGAACAATACTGTGTTGGGCAGAACATGAACCTTGGCTGACTGAGATGTGTGAACACTTCGTTGGTTACCGAAACTTGTGCGTGGGCAAATGACTGGAAAACTTCCTTATCGGCCCCGCTCATCTCAGGATCGATATCGTCAAATAAGATTGCAAAGGCATTGCAACCCAATTGTGCTACTTGTTCCAGCTTTCTTTTCAATGCAGTAACTTCCTTTTGGCTGGAATAGGTAATGTCAAGTCCCGGGGATATAGCATAATAAAATACAACACCATGTAGCCTGGCCTCGGTGATAAGTGCTGTCAGATGCTCGGCCTCTTCAACTGTGTACAATTCCCGCCAATTGGCTCTGTGCTTGTAGTCATCTTTGGGAGCATACAGGTAACAATTCATCCCCCATTTCTGCTGTCTGTCAACAAAAATTAAAATGTACTATTTACATCTACACCACACAAAAGGCACAATCGGCAGATTCATGGAAGTGGGAAGAGAAGAAATATGTACATAATAACCAGGGATGGGTCAATTTTTAAAAATTAATTGTGGTTAAATTCATCTGACAATATGTGATGTTAACCTATTTCTCTTAGTACAGCTACTGTACTTATTTTCTATTGATGAAATTACCTACTTTTTGCTTCAAGTAATCCCATAACATAAGAGTCACTGATTTACCCTAGGTTAACTCTCTTCTGGATGTCACCAGTCAGATGTTGCCAGCACAACACCGTGTCCTCCATCAGCAGTCTGACCAAATGGGAGCCCCCACAAAATGGAAAAAGATGCCACCACTTGCCAGATAACTTAATGTAAAGTGCAAAAGTGGGATCAAGTTGAGTTACCCTTTGTTATACAATTTTTGCGTTACTTTACTGAAAATAGGATATATATTGAGTTATCTATGTATAATACTGGAGAAATAATGGCTTCTTTATCAAAATATATTAGAAACGGAAGGTTTTGTCCATCTCAGTTTAGAGACAGCCTAAATGCGAGCGAGTACTAACCACTGCCAAGTTTTTAGGTGGTGAATGTACATTTGTAAGGAAAAATGGTAAACAGGGAATTGTATTATTACATAACCAATTTTGGGATTGGATGACACAGAGAAGGATAGATTTTGGGATGATTTAATACGTGTAGTGAGTGGTATGGGTGATGATGAGGTAGTGGTTCTGGGAGGGGATTTAAATGGTCATGTGGGTGAAGCAGCTCAAGGTTATGAAGGAGTCAATGGAGGATGTGCGAATGGTGTGAGGAATGCGGAAGGGGAAAGAATACTCGAGTTTGGGGAGGCTATGGACATGATTGTGTGCAACACACATTTTAGGAAAAGAATCAGCCGGTTGATTACGTATGAGTCCGGGGGAATTAGTAGTCAGATAGATTATTTTCTGGTCAGGAGGGCTGATAGGAGATTAGTGAGGGATGTTAAAGTTATAGGAAGCGAGGGGTATGTGCAGCAGCACAAACTGTTGATTTGTGACATGGTGCTTAAGGATCGAGTGATGAGAAGGAGGACATATGTAACTAGGAGGAAAACATGGAAGCTGGGAAACCAATCAGTAAGGGATGCCTTTTATAGTGAGATGAGGAGAGTGGTGGCTGAACAGGAAGCCGTAGATAGAGGCGTTAATGAACAGTATAGAGCCCTTAAGAACAAACTCTTGACAGTTACCGATACAATATGCGGTTGGACAAGAGGCCCACCAAGACATAAAGTAACTTCGTGGTGGGATGAGGGTGTAGAAGCTGCAGTTAAGGAGAAAAGAAGGCTTTTCCGGAAATGGAAGAATGGTGGTAACAGGGAGGAGTACTTGGCTGCCAGGCGCAGGGCTAGAAGAGAGGTATACAGGGCGAAGTCTGAGTCACAGAGACTTTTACTTGATAATCTAAATCATTGAGAAAGGAAAAATATGATTTTTAGGGTGGCAAATCAGGTGAAGAGGGATAATCGGGACATTGTAGGTGAGCAGTGTGTGAAGAATGATGATGGAAGGGTGGTGGTGAGCAGTGAGGATATTAAAGATGCATGGAGAGAGCATTATAGCTGATTGTTGAATGAGAAGTTTGATTGGGATAGGGAAGGTTTGGAGCCCACTGATCCAGTGTTTGGCCTTTGATTGACGCTGCTACTGTCAGTGAGGCAATAGCAGGATGCGGGTGGGGAAGGCGGCAGGTGTGTCTGGGTTGACTGCCGAAATGTTGAAGGCCTCAGGAGATACTGGGGTGAGGTTAGTCACTGACCTGATAAATAGGATTATATATGAGTGTCTGGTCCCAGATGATTGGCTAAGGAGTGTAATTGTAAATGTGTACAAGGGAAAGGGTGATGCCCTGGAAAGGGGAAATTACAGAGGTATAAAGCTTTTAGATCAGATAATGAAAGTAATGGAGAGAGTTCTAGAAGGTATGATTAGAGAAAGAGTGAATATAGATGAGATGCAGTTTGGGTTTATGCCAGGCAGGGGGACCACTGATGCCATATTCATTGTTCGACACCTTCAGGAAAAATATATTGGCAAGAAAAGGGAATTGTATTTTGTTTTTGTTGATTTGGAAAAGGCCTTTGACAGAGTCCCTAGAGAGGTGGTGAAGTGGGCAATGAGAAAGCTAGGGTTGAAAGAGTGGCTGGTTAGGGTGGTGATGGTCATGTACATGGGTGCTCGCACCCAGGTAAGAGTGAATGGAGTTTTGAGTGATGAGTTTTCTGTGAATGTTGGTGTGCATCAGGGGTCAGTTTTGAGTCCCTTGTTGTTTATCATGGTGCTTGAAGCCCTCTCACGTGACTTCAGAGATGGACTCCCATGGGAGATGTTGTATGCTGATGATTTGGTGTTGATTGAGGAGAATGAAAAGGAGGCGGAGGAAAGATTTAAGAAGTGGAGAGATGGTATGGGGCACAAGGGCTTGAGGGTGAATGCAGATAAAACAAAAGTGATGATATCTAGGGTTGGTGGCGGTACAATCAGAAAAGAGGGAGAGTGGCCATGTGCAGTTTGCCACAAGGGTGTGGGAAGCAATTCCATCTTGTGCAGTGTTTGTGATATGTGGGTGCACAAGAGATGTAGTGGTATTAGAGGTAGACTGCAATATGATGCTGATTTCATGTGTGCGGCGTGTCGGGGAGAGCAGGTGGAGATTGTTAGGCGTGAGAGGGTTGAACTTGCAGGCGAGTCTCTTGAGTGTGTGGAGGAGTTTCGTTATTTGGGAGACATGTTATGTGCCGGAGGTGGGGCTGGAGTTAGCTCAGTTGCTGGGGTGAGAAGTGGTTGGAAGAAGTTCAGGGAGCTGTTGCCTCTCCTGACATTGAGAGGACTCTCCTTACGTGCTAAGGGGTCGTTGTATGCAGCATGTGTTAGGAGTGTGATGCTGTTTGGTAGTGAGACCTGGGCAGTAAAGGAAGAGGATATTCGCAGGTTTAAACGTACAGAAATGACAATGATTAGGTGGATGTGCAGTGCGTCCCTGCGTGCAAGGCCCTGGGGGGGCTGGGTTTACGATGGAAGAGTTGAGAGGTAGGATGGGACTGGAATGTATTGGTGTTGTGATGAGGAAATGTAGCCTGAGGTGGTTTGGACATGTGGAGAGGATGGGGGATGATAATTGGGTACAGAGGGTGAGAGGTGTTAATATTGGGGGAGGGGTTGGGAGGGGTAGACCGAGAAAGACATGGGACGAGGTCATTAAGTGTGACTTAAGGGTTAAGGGACTGAACAGGGAGGCTGCCAGGGATCGATCAGCGTGGAGAGCCGCCATTAGGTGACCAAGGCCGACGCATGCAAGTATGTTGGAGCCTTCAAAAACGAAACGAAACGAAACCAATAAAGGAAATATGGTACTTAAACAATCGAAGATCGTATGAACTCACTGAGCTTATATGGAAGCAGTTCCTCATGAGTAGAGTGGCATAGTTTGTGTGCCCGCCACCAGGGGCTCAGGGCGGCGCTGATGATGTTTATACACCACACGATGCCTGTGCCTTTTGAAATCAGCCAATAAATTCGGAAAATATAGTGACGTGGTCAACTGCGGAGCTAAAATATATGTAGAAAAACAGACTGTAGCAGAACTGAGACGTTTTCTTAGGGCTAGAGGATTACCGTGTCTTTAGAAATTTGGGTAGCTGATTTTGGCTACGTAAGATTTCTTATTGCTTTTCTTTCTTTTACAGGTGGCTTTACATTGAGTGACAAGCCAAATGGTTTCCTGTAAGCCAAGAAACCATTTACAACGCTGGGTGATAACCATATAACCAAACCATACGTGCTCCCTACGTGTCAACAAGTGGGTTGGTGGAGGGTTAGTGCCCCTCCCTGTAAAACAAATAACTCAAAGTCAAATGGCCACCCCTTATGGGATTATGGCATCTGGCAATAGATAGATAGATAGAAGATTTCGGCCATACAATTTTTACTATTATTAAGTGTATAATGGACAGAATCATGTCAGGATTTTCCAAATGAAAGATTACGATCTCTGGAAACAGTATGATAAATTTCTCCAACAAATGAGATTCATAACACTTTATAAAAATGTACTGAATGCAAAAACACACAGTAAGCTTTCATGGCTTTTAGTAAACTCTGTGGAGAACTTTTCAGTGTAAATCTCACTTAGAGCATCATTAAAATATCCAAGATGAAAATAATACTGGTATAATGCATTATGCATATGTAATAATCCCAATAGGAACTTTTTTAAAGGAAGGTACACCAACTCTGAGCGGGTAGTGACCCCACGCTATTAAATGATCTGGCGAACACTGGCAACTTTCAGGAGTTTGTGGGGGGCACTAATTTGTATCACATATGGGCTCCCACACATTTGCATTCACTGTCCTTGGTCACCTAATGGCAGCTCTCCATGCTGCTCAATCTCTGGCAGCCTCCCTATTCAGTTCCCCATCCCTAAGGTCATATTATAACCTCGTCCAAGGTCTTCCTCTGTCTGCCTCCAAAACCCTACCCCCGATGTTCACACTTCTATCCTTCCAAACCCAACTGTCATCCTCCATCCTCTCAACAAGCCCAAACCATCTCAATCTACCCCTCATCACAACATCAATACACTCTGGTCCCATCCTTCCTCTCAACTCTTCAATCGTATAGCCCCCCCAGGCCTCGCATTAAGGACATACTAAACATCCAACAACCATCATACCTGTACATCTAAGCCTACGAATATCCTTTTCCTTATATTTACATTTTTTATAAAACAATGACTTTGGGGAGGTAAACTACCTTACAAAAAACCTGTCCAGCACGGGTCGAGAACTGATAATTCCATTTCACCTAATCGGGTTATTTTTAACAAAATAAATAATGCTTAATGTATATACATAAAAAAAAAATACAGTACCACATACAGTAGGCGCGGAAAGTATTGACTTTTTTTGCCGATGTTATTCTTTTTCGCGTTAAGTGAAGTAGGGTCAATATTACCCTCCCCTGTGATGCGAAATGAGCTGACGCATTTTCAACGGGAGCTGGCAACCCTGCTTGATAGGTTTGGCACCACAGGAGCAGGCTCAGTAATGTTTGGGCAGCCACAGGAGGAGGATTGTCTCTGTGTGTGATGCACCACGAGGGCATGTTTTGACTCAAATAACACATTTATTTGGTTACCTACCACATTCTCATCATGCCTAAAGTAACCACAAGCAAGGACAAACGTTTGGAAGTGATTACTTTATACAAAGATGGCCACAAACTCCCATTTATTGCAAATCAGATGGTGTTAGACTGAGGACAGTGCAGAGACTGGTGAAGCAGTTCAAGGACAGTGGGGAGGCCATTCCTCCCACTCCACTTCCCAAGCCTGGGAGACCTCGTAAGACAACCTTCAGTGCCCGTCAGCTGATCTCAAGGCAAGTTAGCAAGGATCCAAGGCTAACAGCACGGGATTTAAAAGAAAAGAACCCACAGTTGCTGGCAGATGTGTCTGTCAGAAGTGTGCAGCAGCTGTTGCATGACGATCTGGGCTACAGGAGTTTTTGTGCTCGTAAAAAACCACTGCTAACTGCACTTCAGAAGAAAAAGAGAGTAAATTTTTGTAAGAAATATCTTGCCTGGAGTGAGGAGCAATGGAACACTGTGCTTTGGAGTGATGAGTCAACATTTACTGTCACTAGTACCCCTTCATCACGAGTGTACTGCAAACCAGGCAGTGACCCCCTGGATCCTAAGTACACTTCCAAGTTTGTTAAATACCCAGCCTCACTCATGGCTTGGGGCTGCTTTACATATTATGGTGTTGGTAGGTTGGTAATTCTACCTGCAAATGAAAACGTGAACCAGAACAATTATTTGGAGCTCTTATGTGATTAAGTGACTCTTTTGATAAAACCAAGGCAAGAGTATTTATACAAGATTCTGCCCCTGCACATGTTGCAAAGTCAGTGAAACAGTGGCTAACAAACTGTGAGGTTCCCTTTATTCGAGATTGGACCGGAAACAGACCAGATATCAATCCCATTGAGAATTTATGGGCGCACATGAAGCGGCAGCTGCGTAGTATGGACACATCATCTTTGCCTAAACTTGAGGCTGCAATCAAGCAGCTATGGAGCAGTTTTAGTCCGTCTGTTCTGCAAAACTACGCCATCAGTCTCCCCAGACGCCTTAAGAAGATAATAAAGGTGAAGGGGAATGCCAGTAAATACTAAATTCAATGGTGAGTGTTAATTTGTTTCTCCTTGCTAACCACAAGAATGTTTTCTTTTTTTAAGATGGCGTCAACACTTTCCGCGCCTACTGTATACTTGAAATACAGATCCTTTTAACCAAGGGTACTGCAAAGTTTAAAACATCTAATTAAAAAGATAAAACTTAATACCAAAACTGGCATAACATGAACAAATTACAATCAGCTTAATTCTCAATATCTTATGAAATGTCTTGGCTTCATATCTTCACCATGAAATTCTCAGTAACTCAGGATATGTCTATCAACTTCACATCTTCACCTAAGTCTTATAATCACCAGTAATTAACTCACTTGACAAAGAGGTCCTTTCTCTGTTCTGGTGTCCAAGGTCGACCATAAAAGCCTGAAAAACATGTGAAAGAGTTACAAAATACAACACAGTACTGCTTGCAACAAAATGTGCCTATATTTTTCTATATGCTGCCAGATATGTTATTTGTCCCCTTCACTACAACATTTCATTTTATTCTTGCAACCAACAAATTTTTTCTCCAGTTGGGGGGTTTTAGGTTTAATGAACTGTGAATCTTACCCATTCAGCTTGAAAAACCTCCACTGGACTAAAAACATCTGTATGTGTGTGGCATGAATAGGAAATAAATCAGCAGACTGAACAGATGAAGCTTAGGAGACCTCAAACAAGGAAGTGATAGCTTTAAAAACAATAATGGCATTTGTATACTATACAAATGGCCATGTTGTTCAGTATAAAACAACATAACAGTTGGCAGGCTCAACAAAGATATTCAAGAAGTATCACAAACCTCATGTGGTATGGAAAAAGAATGGAATGATATACTGGTAGGAAAGTACTGTCTGAGTAAGCATTACGTAGCCTGGAGACAAATACAGTACAGTATCATGATTATCCACTTAACCTGCCGAGTCCCACCGATGTACGATGCACGTCGCTACTTTTTTCCGCGGACAGACCCACCGACGTGCATCGTATGTCACTCAATTGCAAGGCCCATTGTGTGCACATTTTTCAACATTCGCGGGTGATTTTTGGTATGCATATGTGGGAGACCTTCCTCTACATGCTGTCAAGCGGGGATACTGCCTGCCCCACCAAACCCCCCCTCCCCCCGACACTGGGCAATTCACCTGTTAGCACTAACCCGGCCAGTAAAGGTATGTTGTCCCACGGTCTCTCCAATGACGAAATTCACGGTGAAAGTGATTCCTGAGGTGGAGGACAAAGAAATAAAGAAGCTAGAGGTAGAAACAAACAAAAGTGGTGAGGTGGTAATGTCATAAAGGAAGATGCCATATACTGGGGTTTTGGGGTGAGTGATCAATGCTTTTATCGCCTATATTATTGTGTGATAACCAATACAGACTTGTACTGCACATAAACTTGTACCAAATAAATAAATAAATACGTAATTTAAAGTGGCATGAATTAGTTAACGCTTCCATAGTTCATTTTCTTTAGCCAGGTACCCTGAAAAAGAAGGAAAACGTAAGGCTAAATGACAGCTGTATCAACATTTTTAACCTCAGGAGGGCGATTTCTCTATGAATTTTCAATGTTTCTCAACAAAAGTGGAGGTTAAAAAAAAAAAAAAAAAAAAAAGTTAAAAATCATTTGGGATCTGGGGGTAAGCGGGGTAAAAAAAAAAAAAACGGTCGGGACTGGGCGGGTTAAGGGTTCCCTGAAGTGAACAAAGCATCAGATATGAATATAACTTGCAATTCATGGAACCAACAGTTGCTGTCATTGTTAATATACCCGTCTGTTTGCCCGAGCAGACCCATTAACTGCAGGCAGGCAACTGCCCCTGCAGGGTCGTCTCATGTAGTGAACTGATGTTCCTCTGTGGCCGACAGTGAGGTGCAAGAAAACACGCAGGCTTGATAGGCTCCATTTCACCTTGTAATCTAGTTACGTGGCAACCACCCACCATTGTAAATGGTTACCTGGGTTACAGGAAACAAACCCAGGAAACCACTGGGCTTGTCATTCACTATACAGCCACAGCTTAAGTCAAAATAGTAAAAAAAAAAATTACAAAGAAAATGAGAAGCAGGAAAAAAGACAAGCAGATACAATGAAAAAGAGCATGGAAGAAGCAGGCAGCACTAATTCAAGTGATTGGATGATTGTCACCACCTACTACCATTTGACCCAAGCAGTAATTGCAATGAAAAACTATTTCCACCATGCATCTGTTTAAGATATAACACCACAAAAACAAGTGCAAAATAATGTATTTCATACATACCTACATGCATCAGTCTTTTTTATCTGAAGGTGGTTCTCCATGCTACATGATCTCCAAGGAATCCCTGAACCTTGATATCATTTTGTGGGGCCATCAACTCCTCTTAGCAATACCTTACACTACTCTACCCTTAATATTCATACAGATATTTTCACCCAGTCTATGCTCCATCTCCACAAGTCCAAGCCACTTCAAACATACTCAATGCATCCTATCACCAACATCTTCAACTACCATACCCTATATTGCAGGTTTGTCATTCACGGAAGCATTACACATCCATACAGTGTAGCCATCCTCAACTCAAACACTCCTACCTAAACACATCCTTCTCTTTTACTGCTGGAAATGGAAGTCTTAATGTGATCACAACAACTGCATAAGTTTAATTAACACAAAGCACTATGCTTCTCACACAAGCCACATACACTTTACCCTAGTGTAAACAAATTGCCACAATCACTATAGGTGCTAATTGTAACTACATATACTTTTACATTCTTCTAACCCATATAACAAGGGCTAACTTCAGCTCTTCCCCCCTTTAAATGACTGGTACCACTTTAATGTACAAATGTGGGGCAAATCATACAAGAGCTCTCATTTTTGAAGAGTAAAACTTTATGACAGAACTTCACTATTTGTGTACTACTGACAAATTCTGCAGAAATCAATTAAATGATACTAAGAGCAAAAAGGTTAAGTATGTTAACACTGGCAGTAGCATCCTACTGGGGGACAACAGCTCAGTTTGGACTGAAAGCCCATTTGTTCCCAAGTCATTCTGGTTAGAATAGGTTTGGTAAGCTGGGATGAAATGACTGGTGACAGACTGACTTTGTGTCCATTTCAGGGAAAGAACAAAGCACTGCTTGCGTCCCTGTGCATCCCTCCACTGCACTCAACCCACTCCGCACCCAGCATCGCCCTATTGCCCCAGTCAGTGTACTAAAAACCTTGCTCAAGCGTAAGATAACTTCCTTTCGTGTTCTGCAAAATCAGCTCTTACTGACCAACAGTAGTTCTTTATACACCAAAATCTATCTATCTATCTATTGCCAGACGCCTCAATCCCGAACGGGGTGGCCACAAACAAATTGCCTCCATGTCAGTCTGTCCCCTGCCATTTCACTACCACGCTCCCAGCTCACACCCCCCTCTCTCATATACCTCTCCACTCCATCCCTCCATCTCATCCTCGGCCTCCCTCTCCCTCTTGTCCCCTCCACCTCACTCACATACATTCTCCTCATCAATCTTTCAATCTCCATCCTCTCCACAAGCCCAAACCACCTTAACGTGTTTCTCCTAACGCTTCCCATCACGTCCTCACCCACACCACAACGCTCCTTCACTTCCTCATTTGTTAGTCTGTCTCTCCATGTGACTCCACATGCTCCTCTCAAATAACTCATTTCCACTGCTCTCACTCTTGACTTCTGTCCTTCCAACAGGGTCCAAGCTTCACTTCCATATTTTTTTTTTTTATGCAAGGAAGAAGAAACCAAAGGCCAGAGGCCTGCATACTGTTCCTTCCAAGAAAAAGCAAAAACAATACAAAAGAGAGCCAAATTCAAGATCTGTTCAATTCGAGATGCCTGGACACCTGCGTTTGAAAGACTGGACATCATAGGAAGTAGGAAATACAGACAGAGGAAGACAGTTCCAGAGTTGACCAGTTGCATAAATGAAGGACTGGGAGTAACGGTTAACTCTTGCATTAGAGAGTTGGAGAGAAAAGGGATGAGAGTTTGTTGCTAGACGGGTACTACGTGCCCGTCATAGAGGTGGAGGGATGCAAGCAGACAGTTCAGAGGAACAGTGACCATTGAAGTAGCGATAGAAGAGAGAGAGAGATGCAACAGTGCGGCGAAGAGACAAAGGTTGAAGGGAATCAGTAAGAGGAGGAGAGTTAATGAGACGAAAAACCTTTAACTCCACCCTATTGACAAGAGCTGCATGTGGGGAGCCACCCCACACATGAGAGTTGTACTCCATACACGGGCGAATAAAACCCATGTACAGGGTCAACAACTGTCCAGGGGTAAAGAAAGTTCAGAATCGGCTTAGCACACCTAATCTCTTGGAAGCAGATTTCACAAGAGAGTTGGTATCACAATACTGTCATGTAACAACTTTTTCACTTCCATGCTCACCTCCCTATTTCTTATCACTGCTTTCAACGAACCAGCAACCTTCCTTCCCTGCTGTACCCTTTCGAGCACTTCACCCTCCAGACTACAATCCTTACTCATCACACTGCCCAAGTACTTAAATTCACTCACATTCTCCATTTCCTTCCCATCCAATCTCACTGTACACTCAATGGCTTCACTTCTCTCAAAGACCATCACTTTACTCTTCCCCACATTCACCTTTAAATTCCGTTTCTTACACACTCTCCCAAACTCATCTACCAAGCCTTGCAGCTCCCCTTCGTCTTCACTCAACAACACAGTATCATCTGCAAACAACAGTACAGGGAGTTTCCAAACACTGCCCTCTATCACTAGGGCCACTCCAACATCCACTGCCCGACCTTGTATCTCTTTTATAACCCCATCCATATACAGATTGAACAACCATGGAGACATGACACATCCTTGTTTCAATCCAACCTTCAAATGGAAAGATTCACTCAGTTTGCCATCCACACACACTGCAGCCTTAGCACCCTCATACATACTCTTCACTGCCTTCAACAACTTCCCATCCACTCCATATATTCTTAATACCTTCCACAAACCTTGTCTATCCACCCTGTCATATGCTTTCTCCAGATCCATGAAGGCTACATACAACTTATTGCCCTTCTCTAGAAACTTGTCCACTAAGGATCTAAGAATGAATATCTGGTCTACACAGTCTCTTCCCTTCCTAAAACTTCCTTGTTCTTCTCCAACTAATTCCTCAGAAATTTCCCTAACTCTGTCAATAAGTATCCTACCATATACTTTTCCTATTACACTGAGAAGGCAAATGCCCCTATGATTACCACACACTGCTTTTTCCCCTTTTCGTTTGTACAGAGGAATAATTATACCTGACTTCCAATCCTCCGGGACTCTACCCTCCTCCCAAGCCAATCTGCACACCTTCCACATCCATTCTATTACTATCTCTCCC
>JAGKTI010010986.1:0-27340 GCA_018397915.1 Birgus latro
TTTTTTTTTTTTTTTTTTTTTTTTTTTTTTTTGCGTTTTCATGCGATTTGAGGTCCTGTGCTTTGGCACACAACACCACATGAAATGCAAATTGCGGTCCCGTGCGCGAAAGGGTTAAAGAGAAGTAAAGAGGGGGATACGGAAAGCAAAGAGAAGTTATGAAATTAAGGTTGCTAGTGAATCAAAAGAAAACCCCAAGGGTTTTCATCAAATGTACTGAACGAAAAATAAAGATAGGATAGGACCACTCAGAACTGAATTAGGTGACATTGCCAGTGAAGATAAAGAAATGTGCTCCATCCTAAATAATTATTTCATATCAGTATTCACCAAGGAAAATCTAGACCTGGTCCTTCAAGCAGCAAATATTTATGATGATTGAAATACGAGCAGAGGCAGGACATATCAGTAAGGCAGACCATGCAAGCCCCCCCACCCAAGCAGAGACAGAAAACGTTAGTGAGGCAGACGATACCAGCCCCCCCAATCCAGTGCTGCCAACCTTGGGGAAATATCCCCAGATTTAGGGAATCGATGGTCCTAATGGGGAAATGGGGAAAATGTCTCTCAATTTGGGGAAATTTGGGCGTTAAGAATTTATTGCGTAAATAATGCAATTTATCGAAAAAAATCAACAATACTGAATACAAAATGTGCTTATAAGAGAAAGAGTTGACACTTTATTTACCAGATCGGAAGAAATTCAGTCTGCAATGTGTGAATATCGTGATACTGTGTGGGTGTGAACCTGAACCGAACAGGTCAGACCCAGAGAGTGAACATATGCTAGCCGTCCATGTCCCACTCTCCCTTCGCTACGCAGTAGGCGGCTACACCTGCTGTACGGTAACCGTCACCCAGTCGCCCTCAGCAGTAAGTCACCACCAGTGTACTCCCCACTCATCGACACTTCCACAGACAGTCTCCATCCACGGTCTACAGTCGTCAGACTTGTCTGCTGTTCATTAGGTAGGCTATTTTAACGATGGTTTGGGAGCTACTGTACATGTATTAGAGGTTGTGAATATTTTGATGATAGATGATATTGGAAGTATTACAGTCATGTAAGCCATGAAGCCAAAGTAAGAGCGATATGCTCAATATCACTAAACTTTGAACTGGTTTCAAACTAGTCAGTAATTAGGCTACATATGTGAATTGCAGCAGTTTCCAAATTTGTCACAACTTGTTTCTGGTCTGCTCTGTCTTCCTCATTCAAGTGCCACAACAGAAAAAATTTTCTCAGCTGTGAACAACCTGAAAACAAAACAGAGGAACAGTCTTTCAACCAAAACACTTGTAGGATTTCTCCATTCCAAACGGTATTTGGGGGATGCTAGATGTGGCACTTTTTCTGTTGATAAATTAATAAGTAAAATGAATCTAGGTATGTATGAGCGTGATGCAAGTGAATCGGATTAATCAGCAACTAACATGATCTTAGCCTTCTTTTAACCAAGAGAGTTTTTTCCTTACAGAAATGTGAAGCAAAGTGTTATTATTTGTTATATTTGTGCAGTGTGCACATGAATATGTATAAAGTAATGCAAATAGCTTGTACACACTCTTGTTTGTAAAAAAAAAAAAAAATATCTTTCCATCCAGTTTAATGTTTTCTTTCCTACCATAAGATACATTATTATGAGATGGGGAATTCTAGGGAATTTTTGCTCGAGGATTCAGGGAATTCTGGAGCACTTTGGTTGGCAGCACTGCCCCAATCGAGGAGGAACCAATGGAGAGGCAGGTAAGGCACAGAGTGTTTCCAGGCGTGACCGGCCTACCTGTACAACTACCATATGTCCCTCTCACTCCCAACCAACGCTGAGCCAAGTACGCAGGGAAAGTTACTTAGGTTCCGGCCAGAGCAACCCTCGTCAGGTAAGGGGCGGGATTGTCCTCACAATCCGGAGTAGCGCCGCGGCACAGGCCACTGTCCATGCCGGGCTAGAGGAAGAGTAGGCCATCATCCGCTCCCCAGCTACCATTCCCTGCAGGGTTGCAACGCAGGCCATCGTCCGTGTCGGACTAGAGGAAGAGTGGGCTATCGTCCGCTCCTCTCCTGCAGTATCCCCCAGGGGCAGTGTCACAACACCAGCCACCGTCCGTGTCAGGTCTGAGATAGGGCAAGCCATCATCTGTCCCTCAGCTGCCACCTCTTGTAGGACCGCAACACAGGCCACCGTCCGTGTTGGGCTCGAGGCTGACCTGGCCATTGTCCGCTCCTCACCTACGGGAGGTTCACTCCCCTCTTCAGGGAGCAAGGTAAAGCAGGCCAATGCCCGCTCTCTCCCTGTAGCCCTAAGAGGCAAGGGAACCGCCGTGTTGGCATCAGACCGCACGGGGGAGGCAGAGCAGGCCATTGTCCACTCCTCACCCTCTGTCTCAAGGGCATTTCCTGAACAGGACGTCCCTTGCCCAGCCCACCACCTCTCCTGTGGCTGGGTGGGAAATCTCCTCTCCCCACAGAGGTGATCCCCTGGAGGACCTGCTGGTGGAGGAGTGTTGGTGAGGTCCTCTTGGTAGTCCTGGAGTCCTTGCCCTACACTGGCCTCTCGAGGACTTCCCTGCCTGGTGAAGTCCCGACAGAGATGTCACCGCAGCCCTACCCTGACGGTGACTCCTACTGCCGAAGGTTGCCGCAGTCCTACCCTGACGGCGACTTCCCTCACCAGAAGTTGCCGCAGTCCTACCCCGACGGCGAACCAAAGCGCAAGGGACCACAGCCCCCAGTCACCCCGGGGCATGCCAAGGACCCCAGGGCAAGGCCTACCCGATCCAGGAGACTGGGCCTCCACTCCCAGAAGTCAGCACTGTCAGACGCGCCTACTCTTCCTCTTCGGCCCTAGCCAAGAGGCCCAGCCACCACGTTGGGGCCCAAACGGAGGCGGGCCTCCTACTACACCACCCAGTGATACAACTCGGGGAACCCAGCCCACGATGAAACTCCCGTGCCTCCTATGGGAGGAACAGTGACCAGTGACTTATTCCCTACCGGACTTGTTAGTGTGAGTTGCCCAAGATTTGGTGTCTAACCCATACCAGAAGTGCCATGTCTTGTAATGTGAATTCAGTGCCCAAGTTACAATGTAAGTGACCCATGTTATACTACGATTTCAGTGTCTGAATCTTGCTATAAATACCTGTGCTATATCATAACTTTAATGTACATTCTCAAGTCCTGTTGTAAGTGGTCTGTGCTTTAACGCTCCCATGTCCATATATATCTGTTTTGTACCACCTGTCTTGTATATTTGTGTAATACCATATCTCACCCTGGAGTTGTGAATTTGGTTAACATATGTTTGTCAGTTTGGTCTCAGCCGAGTTCTTATGCCGTGTTCTATCAGTTGTATGCATTGACCTGGTCTTGCCAAGAACCCTAGCATAAACATACATATCCGAGGACAAGGAGTTGCCCCTCGAAAACGTAGCATAACAGTGATAATATGGAAAATATTTAGTAAAATAACCATTAGTAAGGAGGACGTTAGTGGTAGGTGGTGGTGACCATCATCCACTCACTTGATGTAGTGCTGCCTACTTCTTCCTTAGCCTTTATCATTCTCTTTCTGAGCCTGCCCTCCTCTCTTCCTATTTCTCCCATCTTTCCTGTCACTTCTTTTTACAGGTGGCTTTACATTGAGTGACAAGCCAAATGGTTTCCTGTAAACCAAGAAACCATTTACAACGCTGGGTGGTAACCATATAACCAAACCATAAGTGCTCCCTACGTGTCAACAAGTGGGTTGGTGGAGGGTTATTGCCCCTCCCTGTAAAACAAATAACTGAGTCAAATGGCCACCCCTTACGGGATTATGGCGTCTGGCAATAGATAGATAGATAGAAGGAGGACGTATTAAAAGAAATTAATACGTTAAAACCTCAAAAATAGCCAGGTCCAGACGATATATATATATATGCAAAAATTATAAAAGAAACCAAAGAAGAATTGTGTCTGCCACGTTTACTGTTATTTAATGACACTTTAATTTCAGAAGTTCCAGAGGCATGGAAGACCGCAAACGTAGTGCCCATTTTTAAAAAGGGTGATAAAGCAGCTGCGTCAAATTACCGTCCGATAAGTCTGTTATGCTCTGTGTTTTATGGCGCGACCTCTCGCCCCATAAGACACAGACACAAGCCTTGGGTTCTTTATTTCAAGACCGGGCTAGAACATATACCAATGGAACAGGGCAAAAGCACAGGCAAACCAGTATTACACATATATTAACCAGATCGACTGACACAATACAATATAGAATATTACATGTGGCACAACTAAGGCAACACACAATATAGCAGTATAGTACACTGGGAATTATAAGTCTGGTGCTCACTGGGAGTCCCGATTAGAGTAGCGCACACTGTTCAATATTAGCCTGGCAGTTCTAGGTCTTAGGTATAGTTTGCATGTATCACTGGGGGAGCACTGAACCTTCACATTAACAGGAGTTTACTGGGAGTCACAGGAGAAGCCAGGAGTCACTAGTTTCACTATTTGGGGCACTAGGGCAGTTGTTACAGCACAGGAGTGGACAGTAGTTATCACTGGGGAGGGAGAGTTACACGGGAATGTTCTATGGGGGGGCTCACAACAAGGGGTGTTAGCACTCACGGTGGTGGTGGGGTCTTTATAATGGGTAATAGTGTCACTCACAGTTTTGGGGTTGAGTCCAGAAGGTTCAGGTGACAGCCTGGTGTAGGTGGGAGGCCGTCCGGACAGTGAGGGGCTGCTTCATGATGTGGGCGGTGAAGTGGTGTGGTCGGAGGTTCACCTTTGGTCCTCCGGGAGGTGGCCTCAGGAGTGGCAGGGCCCTCGGGATGGGCCGAACTGGGCCAAGAGGCAGGCGGCCCTTTGCCGGCCTCAGGTCGTCGTTGGAATGTGGTGGACGCCCTCGGACCTAGAGGGGGCCCAGCGGTGACGGCGTGCCCCTCGGTAGCTGGAGGCTGTGGTCTCATCGGGGAGAGGGGGCCGTCAGGAGTCCCCTGCAGCCACGGTGTCCCTGCGAGTCCATCAGCATCTGCGCCTGGGGAGGCGACGGCTGAATCAACAGGATGCCCACGACAGGTCCACTCCACACACTCTGCCACAACATACCCGTTGGGGAGAAATCACCACCCCAGGTGGTGTAAGGGTAGGCAGAAGGGTGTCTCACTCGGCTACAGGAGGGTTGGGCCAAGCCAGAGACCTGCTTCTCTACAGGAGCCTCCGGCCTAGTGGAGGAGGGAGAACCAGTGGTTGCTCCCTCTGCTGGCAGGCCCAACGGACGCTGCCACAACTTCACACAGGAGGAGATCCTGACGGAGCTCCTCTGGCCTGGCAAGACCAGTGGACGTTGCCTAGGCTCCCAGACTAAAGAGCGGAGGAAGGAGATCTGGCGGATGCTCCTCTCACCCAGCAAGTCCGGTGGACGTTACCGGGGCACCACTCGTCCCAGGGGCGGCAGGAGGGAGAGATCTGGCAGATGCTCTCAACTGGGCAGGTCCGGTGGATGCTACCACGCTCCTGCTGCCAGGGGATAGTCGCAGCTGTGGAGTACCCGGCGGGTGGCTCCGCTATGGCAGGTCTGGTGGTCGCTATCAAGCTCTGCTTCCTTTCTTGGGATGGGCAGGAGAGATCCGGCAGACACTCTCATGTCGGTTAGTCAGGCGGACGTAATCGTGCCTTTGCTCCTGAGAAGAGGAAGAACCGGTGGTTACTCCCCCTACAGCAAATCCGGCGGATATTATTGTGCCGCTGCTCCCCTGGGGTGACGTAGGGCTGAGAAGAACGGCGGTTGTTCTCCCTCTGCTAACAGATCGATCAGTAGAGAGTTGGCTTGCAGTCCCGTGGGACCCAGGTTCGAATCCTCGCTGGTGCAGAGAACAGTTTAAGGATTTGAATTTCATTAAATCAGGCTTTACTGATCTACCAGAAGACCCGCCGACATGTCGTAAAAATGACCCCGCTAATACCAATACACCAGTCCTGTATGAGACAGCCCTAGCATGTATTCAATATGGACGGTGGGTGTTAAGCGCCGAAGTGGTGACATGTAGATTGTAGGAGGACGACTGGGCCTTGATAGCAGGCTGTGAAGCCTATGCCCAGAGTCGGACACATAAAAAAAAAAAAAAAAAAAAAAATCCAGACGGATCAGCCTAGGGCCTAAGTGGGACTGCTAGTTTGCAAGTCCCACCCCGAGTCTGGTGATGGCTGCTGCGGCAGGAGAGTAGTTTCCCTGGACTGCTACCTTGCCGCTGGTCTGGTTGCCGAGAGAAGGGACATATGGAAGAAGGTGACGTGGGCCGGTGTGGCGCGGAAGGTAATGTCACCTGTCCGATGTCCCCTCATAGGGTGGTGGTAGCCTCCCCATCATCTCCATTTTGGGTGGGGGTGGGGGTGTCGGTGTCCGTGTATCATTATCCCATCCGCTCGCCTCTCGGGTGGGTATTTCAAAGTCTAATGTCAATAGTAGGAATAATGTTAAGAGTCAGTTATGGCAAGTAAGATTAGAGAACACTTGGAAAGCTTTAATCTTACAAATGAAAGCCAGCACGGATTCAGGCAAAGACGATCCTGCCACACAAACTTGTCATTCTTCTCGGAGGTCTATGAGGCAGTAGATAGCAATAAAGCTTACAATATCATTTATCTGGACTTTAGTAAAGCTTTTGATAGGGTCCCACACGAAAGGTTAGATAGGTTCGAGCACACGGTATAGACGGCGATATCTTAAAATGGATAGAATCCTGGCTGAAAGGATGAAAGCAGAGAGTATTAATAAATGGAACTAAGTCAGATTGGGGATTAGTAACTAGCTGTGTACCGCAGGGTTCAGTACTCGGTCCCTTATTATTTATTATATATACTGAAATGCCCACCCCAAGGAGAGACCACAGAAAGGCGTGCACACCCACCCCAGAAGGAGACCACGGGGAGGTGCGTAAGGGCCCGGACCAGATGGCCCTATATCCCCCGCCACCATGCGCCTCTCTTCCTTGCAAGCAGACCCAACGGGAGGTACACAGTGCTGGTACACTACCCTCCAGCCAGACCAGCCCTTGCCAGCATTAGGGCAGGACCAATGCTCACACAGTCCCCAGTAGGCCCTCGGTAATGTCCACCAGACTTGCCAAACAAGGAACGTCCACCGGACTTCCTTTGCCTACAGGTCTCTCAGGGAGCAGACTTGCTGCAACGTCCACTGGACTTCCTCGTCTGTAGCCTACCACCAGGAGCAGGACTGCGGCAACGTCCACCGGACTTGCCGCAGAAGGAACGTCCACCAGACTTCCCTCACCTGCCATCCCAGGGACAAGTGGAACCGCAGTAACATCCACCGGACTTGCCGGAAGGGAACATCCACCAGACTTCCCCCCCTCCACTACCACCAGGGCTCCTGCCGAGAACCTATTGGACAGTGTCTGGAACAGCCCCATCATTAGCCCGGGAGTGTGCTCACTGCAGCTGGCACCTCGATGTCACCAGCCGCTGTCGGACTCACCAGGTACGAGAGGCCACAGGCAGACCCTGACGGACTCCCCACACCGGCGAGACTGCAGCCCCCAGCTGCCGAGGGACACCCCGAGGACTCCAGCCTGGGACCTGCCCAGACTCCCTGGTGAGACACCCTCCTCCTCCAAGGGCAGGCACACAGCAGTGCACCTGCTTGCCCTGTTCGGCCCCAGTCCTGAGGGCCGCCACACATCCCAGGGCCCCACCAGAAGGGAGCCTCCCATGACGCCGCCCCACAGCCCACCCTGGACGACCCACCATGCAGTCAGAGACCCGTGCCCCTCACGGAAGCGCACACCTGACGGGGCACCCCCTACTCCTGGCTGCCACCTGAGATTACCAGGTCTCCTGTAGTGCACTGCCCTATCCTTATGTGCTAATATTGTATTTGTATTGTTCTCTATGTACTATGTCCTGTACTGTATCCTTGTGTGGTAATATACGTGTAAGACTGGTTAGCCTGTGTTTGAGCCCTGTTCCTTTGGTTGCATGCTCTAGACCTGGTCTTGAAAAAGAACCCAAGTCAGCTGCCCGTGCTCTAAGGACAAGGAGTTGAACTCACAGTACACAGCATAACATATACAAATGATGTAGACTTAGGAATCACTAGCAGTATCAGCAAATTTGCCGATGATACAAAAATAAGGCGTATCATTAACTCGACTGAAATTGTCATAACTTACAAAAGGACCTTGCTATATTGTTCAAATGGTCTAAAACTTGGCAAATGGAATTTAATGTTGAAAAATGTAAAGTACTTAACGTAGGCAAGACCATTGGAGATACTTAATACAACTTAGATAACAAAGAAATTAGGAAATCGGAATGCGAGAGAGATCTAGTGGTTACGGTTAGTAAAGACCTCACTCCAAGGCAACAGTATATTGATGAAAGAAGTAAAGCAAATAAGATCCTAGGATTTATTTTGAGAAGCGTGAGCAATAGGTCATCAAAAGTAATACTGCAACTTTATCTAGAATTAGTAGGGTCACATTCAGACTATGCAGCACAATTTTGGTGTCCTTACTAGAGAATGGATATTAACTCATTAGAAAATGTTCAGAATGACAAAAATGATACATGATGTTTGGAACCTGTCATATGAAGACAGACTAAAAAGACTAAGTCTGCACTCACTAGAGAGGCATAGAGTAAGGGAAGACTTAACTGATGTGTTTAAGTGGATGAAGGGTATAAATAAGGGAGATATTAGCAAGGCACTTAAAGTGAGCATACAGGATAGAACTAGAAGTAATGGTTTCAAACTAGAAAACTTCCATTTCAGTAAGGAAATAGGTAGAAATTGGTTTGGTAATAGAGTAGTAGACGAATGAAATAACTACCTAGTAAAGTAGTTGCTGCCTCTTCCATTGAGAGTTTCAAGCATAGGCTAGATAAACATATGACAAATAATGGATGGGTATAGAAAAAAATCTTATAACCAATACTAATTCATACTTTTTCATTTTCAGGGTACACTATGATAGCCTTTGTTCTCCTTTCACACTTTCCTATGAATTGTCCACGCAAGTTTTTCTATGCTGCGTGGTGTTCTTTCTGACTTTTTCCTGCCGGCTTCGGCTGGAGGGATTGGGGGGCGGGGGAGAGCCTTCTTCTTTGCTGTCCTTATCTCATTCTAATAGTTCAGTTACTCTTCTAGGAGCTGCCTAGCATGGGCCAACCAGCCTACTGCAGTTATCCTCTCTTTTTATGTTCTTATGTACAACCACCTTGACCTCATCATACTTCACACACGGCTCACCTAGTATATCCACGTTTTCCCTCCTCATCTGGTTTGCCACCTTAGATACCATATTCTTCCTTTCAGTGCTATTTAAGTTATCCAGTAAAAGTCTCGGAGACATCCTGTATACCTCCTTCTAGCCCTGTGCTTGAGAGCCAAGTATTCCTCTCTGTTGCCACCCCTTTTCCATTCCTGGAAAAGCCTTCTTTTCTCCTTAAGCGTGGCTTCTACACCCTCATCCCACCACCATGTTGCCTTACGTCTTAGAGGGCCCCTTGTCCCTCCTCGGGTGTACCAAGGTTAAAGGAGGCCATTTACACATCCTCCATATGCACAGAGGCCTTGGTCAGCACTTCACCTGCATACTGTGGTTCTGCTACTTTTTTGTCTGCTTTCCTCTCTTTCTATTTCTTCCATCCTTCCTGTCACTTTTATTACTCTTCTTTCCACTTCAGATGGCTCTACATTAAGCCTGATGGTTTCCTGTAACCTGTGAAACCAAGGACAACACTGGGTGATAACCATATAACCAAACAATTATAGTGCTCCTATTAACTGGGAGGAGATGGAGGTGTTGCGTCCATCCAGGAACTAAGCCTCCACAGCCTTTCCCATGCCTCACCGTGGCAGGCACTGTCTACAAGAGAATATCGGTTCACTGCATGGGAAAGCCCTGCAGAGACAGTTGCTTGCCTATGGTTGATAAGTCTCCTCATCAGCCAGACTGCACTATACAACAACAATTGTATACAGAGTGGCCACTGTACTTCTACACAGCTTACTTGCCATTAACTCATCTCATTATAGTTTGGCTTGAAATAACACTGAAACCACTTCAGAAATGTAGGTCAAATAAGGTGCTAGTGAATTTGCCACATAAACATTGAAATGACTCTAGGCTTCCTCTAAAACAGGGGTTCTCAACCTGGGGTACGCATACCCACAGGGATACGTGAGAGGAATTTGGGGGGTACGTGACAGGTTTCTCAAAATACTTCAGTTTTGAATAACTGCAAACCTGTTTGTAGAAAGTGGCCAACATGTGCTAGGCTAGATGTGTCCTCCACTAGAACCAGGACACTAAGTGACAACGTTAACAAGGAAACTTGGAGTTGTCATTTGAGAGAAAGCTCTCTTGGACTACACTTGCCACACAACCTTGCAAACCCATAATACTGTAGTCACCCTTGCTAATTTTCTATCGATCACGTCTCTCCTCACGCGTACCGAACAGGTACCAAAGTGAGACACACAGTTTGCCTCTCACTGTCACCCACTCACCACTCTTCCCTCACTACCCTCACCCTCAGGTACGTTGAGATCTGCTTCATGGTTTCCAGTGTATTTGGTCTGATTTTTTTCCCTCTAATTTGTCATGGATTTTTCTTGCAGCTACAGTCATGTGCCTACACTGCAGCCATAATAACTGGTAATGGTTTCATGGCCAAGTTTGTGGTTTTCAATTACGTGGGTAAGGGGTACGTGACCAAAACTGAAAGACTTCAAGGGGTACATAAGATTAAAAAGGTTGAGAACCCCTGCTCTAAAAGAAATCTCATACTGCAGTTGGCCATGCCACAACAGGTGTTTCCTATGGACTGGATTCTAAACCAAGTGCCAAAACCAGCTAATAACTTCCCAACAGTTGTTGGAGAAAAAAAAAATCTATGGTGTGTAATCAGAGTTACAACAATGTGGGAGTCTCAGATTGGACTTTACTTGTAGCTGAATTTTTCCTGCCTAAGAGTGATGACTGTGTGGTTGGTTACCAAGTTTACAGCCACATTTCACTCTCATGGTAGTTCTCCCAGGGCTAAAGTAACCCATCTAACTGGCCACAATGATTTCTGCCATTACTTGGCAGTTAAAATAACTATAATTTGAATTTTTTGGTAAGGCTAGAATCCCAATCATGCCAAATTGGTAAGGTTCTATTGTGCTTTTCTTTGTGTGCCTCTGTAGTGTATGTACAGCAATTTTCCTTAATTCTAATCTAATTAATGGTGCTGATGCTCAGTGGCAATGAGCCTTGATGGTGATACCTTAAAATAAATCCAACACTGCCTAACCACAAACAGGACGGTTTGCTGCAACAATGGTGGAAATACATGCTCCTGAAGAAATGGTCTGAGGCCAAACGATGACAGTGTAACATATTTATTTCACACAAGTACACCCCAATCTTCTGCAAGATTAAAGACAGCAGTGATAAAACCCATTTCAACAACAAACTAACTAGTAACAGAAGTTAACATGGTCAATAAAAGCTGCAAACTGTGCTGTTGTATTAAGCAACAGCTAGTTAAATAAAACTACAGCATATAGAATTTTCATAAAAAGAGAAAGGAACTGACATCCGAGGGCAGCTAAACTCAAGAGAGAGGTAAGGTTGTCACATTATAACAACCTCAATGCTATATACATGCAGGTACTACTACATAACTCTTCATGATTACTTAAGCTGTACTATACACACTATAACAATGTTTTTAGATGGTGGTTAATCAACCTCTGATCTTAGCTAGAAAGACATTTCTGAGCTTGAGTGGAACCACTAGTAACACTAGTTTATCCATTACAGTAGTTGTAACATTAATCCTTTCAGCCTGAGGACATCTTTTGTTTTATTCTTGCTTCCTCCACTGACTATTTACCTTAAGAAAATTTTTTTGTACTGAACAGTTAATGATGGGTGTATCTTAACCCTTCCAGTTCAGAAAGCCTCTCATGAGCTAAATAAATCATCTAAAGGAAGCAACAACAAAATAAAAACTATTTCACTGGAGTAAAGTGGTAAAGTCAGAACATGAGAACAATTAAACAACTACAAGTGCAACAATCCACACCACAGCTGATGTTAGTGGAAATGGAATGATGGATAAATTTCAGAAGTTTGGTTTAACTGACTAAATTCCAAAATACAGCTGGAGAATCTGTTTACTGTCAGTCAGTTATATAAAAATAGGAGTATCTGTACACTGAGTATTGTTCCTAAGTCATTTATTGATAAGAGACTAAGTGCACCTGTTCTCAAAGTCTGGGTTTAGCTGCAGCATCTCCCTAATCCTGGCAGGCAGCAATGGCATCATCACGCTCCTCACACAGCTCCTTGGCTGTGGCATCCAGTTTGCCTTGGGAGAAGTCATCAATGGGTAGGCCCTGAGAGGGAACATTGGGATTATACTCTTTTCCCACTGACTTGGGGAAGACCTCCAGCTAAATGGAAGAAATGGTATAAATAACAGCTAATCCCATTTTACCTCCTTCAAAGTGTTGATGTCCCAGGTGAGGCTACCACAGTCCAGTAAATTTATGGGCAGATGAATAGCTTATTTCTCTTGATGGCACTTCAATAAAAAAAAGCTCCAGTCACTTCTTGAGATCAACCAACAAGTACATATGTGGCAAGGCTGTCAATCTAACTGTGGAGTTCTAACCACAAGACAACCAGATGCCAAATCGTAATACTGTATACTGCAGAATGAAGACTTTGCTGCGTGGTAATCATATAACCAAACTATGGCGCCTGGTTTGCTCTGTGGGTAATTAAGGTGCTCCAATCAGACTGAGCCAGTGCAGGTTTATATCCAAGAAGTGGTTGGGGATTATTTATTTTTTATTTTCATTTATTTTTTTAATGTGTCTGACTCTGGGCACAGGCTTCACAGCCTGCTAGCAAGGCCCAGCAGCCCTCCTACATACCATACACTTTCTACATGTCACCACTTAAGCGCTAACACCCACCGTCCATTAAATACATGCTAGGGCTGTGTAATACAGGACTAGTGTATTGGTATTAGCAGGGATATTTTTACGACATGTTGGCGGGTCTTCTGGTAGATCAATAAAGCCTGATTTAATGAAATTCAAATCCTTAAACTGTTCCCTGCTCCAGCGGGGATTTGAACCTGGGTCTGTTAGGACAGCAGGCCACCTCTCTACTGACTGAGCCACCACCTCCCCCATATATTGCTATTCAGGGATGAGTGTGGCTGGTCACTCTCATCTTAAATGTCAGGACCAACTTGCCTAGCCCCAAGGTCCTATGCTCCTCATGTGGCAACACAGGATTAGACGATGTATGTATGTATACCTGTCAGTCTAACTACAGTACTTCCAAGCACAGACTGCCTACCTTAACTCTGGGGATCTATGATATATCCTCATTACAGTACAAGTCAAATGTGTGTGCCAAAATAACACCTTTTCCATAAAACTGATACTGGAAGCTGGATGAAACTGGCAAATCAGCTTTACTATTAACAATGGAAACTATAATAAGCAATTTTTCTATAATCCACTGTGGACATAACAGGAGAAAAAAGAAAATGTAATTAAGATTTAATTAATAGTGTAAAATACCCTCGATGAAAAGTGTTAAACAAAGCTCAAACTCACACCATACAGGAAGATTTACTGCTGCGTGCTTATACAGTGTCTTGGGCAAGTACCGTACTGTACTGTACCATAAAAGACTCATCATCATCATCCCAACCTCTTTTCCAACCCAAAAAATGAAGTAATGTAGGATTCAAAAAGCAAAAGAAAAAAATATGTATATGAGAGAATCAGGCCACGCACTAACTTACCATTCAAGTCACTGGAATTCTGACTCCACCCACTGGTACCATTACTTCAACTTTAGGATGACAAAACAGAAAATACTTTAATGAATGTAACTGACAGAACAGAGAGTACTTATAACAAAGCAGTGATGAATATGTATGTGCTATTGTGATATTTTCTTCACCCTCTTACTCTTTTTAAGAAAAATTCTATTTTGTTGTAGATACCAGTATCTATATGTATCTGTATCAATCCATATGGGGTTCATTGTGGGACCAAACACTGTCCTTGGAGAAAGAATGAGAGCCAGAACTGACCATTTCCCATGATGACACAGTAGAAATAGGAAAACAGTGTCTGTAGGAACTAATACACCTGAATATCAATGTGTTGTAATGACTATGTTTGTATGTGTTAGGGACTGTATTCATCATTGGTAGAATACGCAGGGTGCAAACATATGCAAGGACACCAAACAACATGATACCAGCACCCACTCTGAATGTCTGCCATGGCCCTAGTTCCACCCTTGGAATCAGGGCACATGCTTCACAACAAGTATGCTATCCATCAAACCATCTCAGCTCCAGATCTCTGTAAATGCCTATAACTCCTCCAACAAAACAATTACCTGTACGGGCATACCCTTTCCACATTACTTGGCCTAAAAGTCTCATCTCTCCATCTTCAATGCTGATTTGTAACGAAAGATTAACACTAGAATATGGTGCTAGTGCAATGGGAAAGATATGGAGTCAAATTGTAGTAATGTAATTGCCTGTCATTGAGCTACATGAAAAAGCTCAAAGAGAAGAGGGGTGGAGGGAATCTGGATCAAATTATGACAAGTGAAATACAGGAAACTTACCATAACAATGCTCCACTTCTTGTCTTTGATGGTGACAGGGAATGAGAACATGACCCCCTCAGGAGTGTTGTAGGAGCCGTCAGAGAAGACCCCCATGGAGACATGGTGGCCATCTGAGGTGCCCTGCCAGATGCTCTTCATGTGGTCACAGGCAGCCTTGGCAGCAGACATTGCAGACGACAGTTTCCGAGCGGCAATAACTGCAGCACCACGCTTTTGCACAGTCTAAAAGGAAATAAATAAATTTACCCTCTCACTGTCAGGATAACTTAATATTCCATTCCAGGTAATGCCTAATGATCTTACTGATCTGAAAGTGAATTTTAAAAGTCAATATAAAAATTGTCATCATTAACCTCCTAATGGTTGGGGCAACTCCACTATTCTATTCCAGTTAACATTAGATAGCTATAATCAGCTGAGAATGAGTCATATGTATTTCAGTGTTAACTGCTGCCTCAATATACTAATTACCATTTCACTATGTCTGCTTATTATCAAAACTATTCTTAGTGTGCTGTATTAATTATCAAATCATCATCATCATCATCCAGACTTCCTTTCCCACCCTAGGGAAGGGTGTGGAGTAGCAATGTCCAGACAGCCTAAATTTGCCCAATCCAATGGGTCACGCTTCCATTCACTCATCATTTAAGCCCCCCAAATCCTGGCTCTATCAGCTACACCAAAAACATTCATCATGTTCTGTAGCTTCACATCAAAGTATCCAGTAGAGTCAATCCAGATGCTGCCACATTAAAAAGGGGTGCCAGATCCATGACCATGTACTTCTCCTCACAACATTCATCCACCCAGCTCAATCTCTTGTCAGTTCCCTAGCCTCACTGACTTCCAAACCTCTCTTCCTCACACGCTCATCCACCATATCTCTCCACCTTCTCCTTGGCCTACCTCGCCTCCTCCCTTCTTCAAATTCACTCAAATATACCTTTTTCACCACTCTATTGTTATCCATTCTCTCCACATGATCATACCATCTCAGTACACTCTCTTCGATTCTGGTGTCCACAGACTTCCTCACTCCACATTTTTCATGAATCACATTATTTTGTATCCTATCCACCCTCTGTACTCCACATACATTCCTCAGCAGTCCCATCTCCACTGCTCTTACTCTTGACTTTTCATTTTCATGCCACACCATACTCTCACATCCATATGTTAAAGTTGGCACTGACACTCCTTCATGAAAGCCTCGTGCAGCTGCAACATTCAAACCTCTGTTTCTTATCAAGGCCTTCATAGCACAAGCTACTTTCCTTCCTTGTGTCACTTTACTTTCCACTTCTTTTGCACATTTTCCCCTCTTCTCTCACTGTACCCAGGTATTTGAATGCTCTCACCAATTCCAGTCTCTCCATTCACTGTAACATCACACTGGATGTCACCTTCTCTCTCAACCATCACTTTACTCTTTTCTTCATTTACTCTCAAAGCACGACACTCACAGACATCAGCAAAACTCTGCACTAGCCTACCAAGTTCTTGTCTGGTACTTGCAAGTAGTACTGCATCATCAGCATACAACAAATTTGAGATATTCCATCCATCACCATTCAATACCAACACAATCCCCCTCCCCATTACTCGTGTTTTTACTTCTCTTATCACCCCATCCATATATAAATTGAATGACCATGGGTACATGACACAACCTTGTCGCACGACCACACCGATTGTGAAACGTTCACTTAGATACCCATTAACCCTTACACATGCTTCACTACCATCATAAAAACTCTTGATGGCACCTAGCAGCTTACCATCTACATCGTACATGCGCACAACTTTCCACCGTCCTTCTCTGTCCACTTTGTCGTATGCTTTTTCAAGATCCATGAAAGCCATAAACACTTTATGGTCCTTCTCACAAGCCTTCTCTGCTATCTGTCTCACTGCAAGTATTTGATCCACACATCCTCTGCAACTCCTAAAGTCACCCTGTTCATCACTCACTAGGATTTCTGATATTTCTCTTACTTTCTCTATGATATTTCTTCCATACACCTTCCCTATCACACTCAATAAACTTATGCCAAAACAATTCTTGAACTCACTTCGCTCACCTTTATTTCTGTACTGGGGTACAATCACAGCCTTTCTCCACTCTGCTGGCACAGTTTCACTCATCCATGCCTTCTTACATATCTCCAACAAGCACTTCATTCCACTCTCTCCACTACACTTAATCATCTCTGCATACACCTCATCAACCCCAGCTGCTTTCTCATTTCTCAGCCACTTCACAGCACTCTTCACCTGTGCGAGTGTCACATCTCCTGGCACTGCATTCCTTCTCTGGACACCCCTAATACCAATCATGTTTACAACTGCTCTGCTCTCTCTATTCCCATTCATCAGGCTTTCAAAATATTCTTTCCATCTGGTCCTTACTTAATCCCCATGGGTTAGTAATTTACCACCTACATCCTTCACACCATCACATTTCTTTCCGCTTTCACTTCTACAGTTCCGCACCTCTTTCCAGAATAACTTCCTATTATCAGAGTAGTTTGCATTCATTTTTCTTCCTAGATCATCATTTCCCTCCTCCTTTTTCCTCTTCATTATCGGTACAGTATAAAGTAGGCGCGGAAAGTGTTGACGCCATCTTAAAAAAAGAAAACATTCTTGTGGTTAGCAAGGAGAAACAAATAAATTAACACTCACCATTGAATTTAGTATTTACTGGCATTCCCCTTCACCTTTATTATCTTCTTAAGGCGTCTGGGGAGACTGATGGCGTAGTTCTGCAGAACAGACGGACTAAAACTGCTCCATAGCTGCAGCCTCAAGTTTAGGCAAAGATGATGTGTCCATACTACGCAGCTGCCGCTTCATGTGCGCCCATAAATTCTCAAGGATTGATATCTGGGCTGTTTCCGGGCCAGTCTCGAATAAAGGGAACCTCACAGTCTGTTAGCCACTGTTTCACTGACTTTGCAACATGTGCAGGGGCAGAATCTTGCATAAATACTCTAGCCTTGGTTTTATCAAAAGAGTCACTTAAAACATCACATAAGAGCTCCAAATAATTGTTCTGGTTCACTTTTTCATTTGCAGGTAGAATTACCAACCTACCAACACCATAATATGTAAAGCAGCCCCAAGCCATGAGTGAGGCTGGGTATTTAACAAACTTGGAAGTGTACTTAGGATCCAGGGGGTCACTGCCTGGTTTGCAGTGCACTCGTGATGAAGGGGTACCAGTGACAGTAAATGTTGACTCATCACTCCAAAGCACAGTTTTCCATTGCTCCTCACTCCAGGCAAGATATTTCTTACAAAAATTTACTCTCTTTTTCTTCTGAAGTGCAGTTAGCAGTGGTTTGTTACGAGCACAAAAACTCCTGTAGCCCAGATCATCATGCAACAGCTGCTGCACACTTCTAACAGACACATCTGCCAGCAACTGTGGGTTCTTTTCTTTTAAATCCCGTGCTGTTAGACTTGGATCCTTGCTAACTTGCCTTGAGATCAGCTGACGGGTCCTGAAGGTTGTCTTACGAGGTCTCCCAGGCTTGGGAAGTGGAGTGGGAGGAATGGCCTCCCCACTCTCCTTGAACCGCTTCACCAGTCTCTGCACTGTCCTCAGTCTAACACCAACTGATTTGCAATAAATGGGAGTTTGTGGCCAGCTTTGTATAAAGTAATCACTTCCACACGTTTGTCCTTGCTTGTGGTTACTTTAGGCATGATGAGAATGTGATAGGTAACCAAATAACTGTGTTATTCGAGTCAAAACATGCCCTCGTGGTGCATCACACACAGAGACAATCCTCCTCCTGTGGCTGCCCAAACATTATTGAGCATGCTCCTGTGGTGCCAAACCTATCAAGCAGCATTGCCAGCTCCCGTTGAAAAAGCGTCAGCTCATTTCGCATCACAAGGGAGGGTAGTATTGACCCTACTTCACTTAAAGCGAAAAAGAATGATGTCGGCAAAAAAACGTCAATACTTTCCGTGCCTACTGTATGTCACGGACTGTGTTCTAGACCACAACTTTTCCATATAACTGGTATTGTAAACTTTGGGAAACTGGGTAATCGGCTTTATACATGGTAGAACTAAACTTTTTTTTTTCTGCAAATTACTGTGGGCTTAAGTGGAGAAAAAGAAAAATGAAAAAAAAAAAGAAAAGAAAAAGAAAAAGGGTAGCAGCCTAACACCAGGACACTATACTGTAGTTCAGTATAATACACTATATTTAAGGGCTGATGACCAGTCTACTTCATCTGATGACATTACAGAACTGCAAATTTCCAATTACATTACTGCAAATCTCCAATCACCTCATTGAAATTAAACCTACATGCATGTCAAGACCACCTCTGGCTGGGGTGCTGTAGCCAATGGAACATCAGGCAACATAAAGAGATATTCTGAATAAAACAGCTGGCAACAAACTTCCAATTCAATCTATCTATATAATTTGTAGCCAGATGCCCAATTCCAGGAGAGGAAGGCAACAGTGAAATGACCTCTATGTCATCATGTCCTCCAACACAAGGCAGTCCTCCCTCCAAATCATATCTATCTTATTGATATACCTCTTCACTCCAATCCTCTCATGACTAAATCATTGCAGGGTACTTGTAATATTATCCTCAACACTTTCTATCACATACAACACCACAAAGCTTCTGAATTACTGTATCTGTCTACTTACTGTGATGAATTCACCCTTGAGATAGGCATCATCCTTGATGGCATCATACACGGGTACCTCCTGGCCATTGACGAGAGCGGTGGCATGGCGGACATCAGGGAACTGGGTGGATGAATGGTTCCCCCAGATGATCACATTCTTCACATCAGCAACAGGAATACCAAGCTTGCCAGCAATCTGAGCCTGAAAAAAAAAAAAAAAAAAAAAAATAACTGTTGTGTCAGCAAAGTATAGGATGAACAAAATCATCATCATGACCTTGTTTCACAATGATGGTGAGAAGTAGTATCCTAAAAAACACAGACAGCAAACCATACAACAACTCTCAACAGTGTGTCCAGTGAAATGCGCCACATACCACAATCATTCACGCATCATTGAAGCCCACAGAATTCTGGTTCCACTCACAGGTTTAACTATCTGTATACAGTAAACTCAATTATCCGTCATCACATTATGCAACCTAATGCAATATCTGGTGCTTTTTGCTCAGCTCTGTTAAAGTAATATCGGGCGAATTTATGCAATATCTGGCTCTGAAAACAAGAAGCAATTGGCCCCCCCGCTCAGACATGGGACACAATCAATGTGTGGGCAGATCCTGCAATGCGCCAGCCAATCACAATGTATTGCAGAAGCAGTCCACTGGGTGTGCCGAGCCTACCACTGTTCTCTCAGGCTCTCCCGTGGACACCGTACAATAATGACATATCTCTGCTCTGCTCGTGACCCACGTGGTGGCTAAACCCTTATGCTGTAACTTAGTCTGTGGCTTCCCATGCCTTGTTCGCTGCTGCAGTGCTGTAACTAACCTTGTGGCCCCAAAGTGCTCTGTGCTCTAGTGCTCTGACTACTATATACTGTAGTGACGACATATCTGTGTACTGTATTCCTGTACTATATGTACTGTATTAATACTGTAATGTATTTTATGCTTAATTTTAATCTTTTAATCAAGGGTAACACTGTAGGAAAGTTTTTAGGATAGAGGGTCAAGATGGATAGTAACACACTACAGTGAAAGCTCAATTATCTGTGTTTGGAATATCCAGATATCAGCATATCCAGGCCATGCCTAAATGACTACAGTGGTACGGTAACACATAATATTATCCATACGATATCTCCCCTTTAAACAGAGCGTGTCTGGTTGCCAGAGAACAAGCCACAGGTATACGGGAGTGAGTCTACCCCCCATCCATGCCTCCCACTCACAACTCTCACGAGGGTGGTGGGGTAGAGTTTGGTGAGGCAACTGATAAGCTCCAAAATGGTTTGATAACAACTGTGCCACAGCAACAGCCCAAAAGTCATTAGCATTTAACACTTACTTAAAATAAAAAACATCTGAATCACTGTCAATTTACAATTGCCAGAAGCCATGCAAAAGCTGTAATAAATCTCACTAAATCAAACTTTCTTCATAATCAAGCATCAAAACTACTTAACAACCCTTATGACAATAGAAAATTTTGGTCAACTCTTGATGCATCCATCCATCATCCAATCCTATGTCGCCCACAGAGGAGCATAGGAGCCCGGGGATTCTTTCAATAATAACATTAACAAGTCATCATCCATTCCCCCACTAAAATCTGCAGATGGCAACATTACAAATGACCCACATAGGAAAGCAGATATCTTTGCCAGTACATTTGCCAGAAATTCTACTTCAGAGGAAGTCAGCCAGAACATCCCAGTACTAGAACTTGACTCTCACAAAACTGTTCCACTTAAAAAATACGGATAAGTAAAATCTATCCCAGACAATTTACCTACCAACAAAGCTCCAGGCCCAGATGGAATTCCTCCAATTGTTCTGAAAAAGTGTTCCCCAGAACTTGCCCCTGTTCTTGCTAAATTATTCAGAATAAGCATGCGTAATTCTTCATTCCCTAATTCATGGAAAGAAGCCAATATCCACCCAATTCCATAGAAAGGAAGTTCCTCTGACCCCTCTGATTACAGACTAATAGCTGTCACATCTTCTCTTGGTAAAGTATTTGAAATTTTAATCAATAAGCACACAGTTAAACACCTTGAATCCAACAACTTAATTAGTGATAGACAATGTGGTTTTCACCACGAAAGATCCACCATTGACATACTGACTCATACTATCCACCAATCAATCAACCTATATGGAGAAACTCATGCAGTAGCCCTTGATATTTCTAAGGCTTTAGACAGAGTATGGCATTGTTCCCTGCTGTCCGAACTCCCTTGCTATAGACTAACGTCTTTACTTCCTCTACTTGCCTCATATCTCAGCGACATAAAAATAAGAGTAAAGGTAGATGATGTATATTCCAATTTCCACTCAATTAACACCGGCGTGCCACAAGGATCAGTCCTGGCACCAATCCTGTTCCTGGTTCATATTAATGATCTCTTATCTGTCACCCACAATCCCATCCATTCATATGCAGATGACTCAACACTTCATAGTTCATTCACACTCAGACACCCATTTACAAAGTCTGATATATCTAATTTTCAACTCAGTACAGCCATCTCCATAAATCAAGACTTATCTATGATCAGTGAATGGGGACAAACCAACCTTGTCCCATTTAATGCTAGTAAAACCAAACATATACAATTTACTAATAGATAGATATTGCCAGATTCGTATATTACCTTCAATGCTACTAATATTCCCAACTCCAAAAGTACTGAAACTCACGGCATCTCACTTAATAATGGCCTCAACTGGACCTCTCATGTCAGATCACTTGCTAAAACCGCTTCAAAGAAACTTGGATTATCATACAGAGTCCGTAACTTCTTCAATGACGACAAGTTAGCTATAATTTATAAGTCATGTGCGCTCTCAGCTACAATACTGCTCACCCTTGTGGAATGTATATGGAGAGGTTGCATTAAAACAACTAGACAAAATTCAGAACAAAGTTGTTGGAATTATTAAAAACCCTGCTATTACAAATAAATTACCTCCCTTACAAGTATGATGGAATGTTGCCTCCCTTGCATTATTTTACATATATTTTTATGGCAAACGCTCAGACGAAGTTGCATCCATTGTGCCACCTCTCCATGCCTTCCCTTGAGCTACATGGGCATCTAGCAGTGCTCATGACTGGAATGTCACACAGCCATAATGCAGAACTTCCGCCTATCAGAATTAGTTTATTCCCTAATCTGCATCTCTCCGGAACTCGCTTCCCCAGAGTTGTTTCCCTCCAAACTTCAACTTACAAATGTTCCTCTCCAAACTTCAACTTACAAATGTTCAAGTCCAACTGTTACAGATGTTTCATGGATGGAGGACACCAGTAATCTGGTGTATGGATTTTTTTTTTTTATTCATTTGTTTTTCCTTCCTCTGTTCTGTAAAAAAAAAAAAAAAAAAGCAAGGGAAGCCACCATCACAAAGATGCTCTACTAGTAATAGTAGTAGTAACAGCAGTAGTAGTAGTAGTAACAGTTGTTCCCTAAGCAGTCTGGCCGAACAGGCCTGGGTCCCTAAGGAAAGCCATGGCCAAGACCGGGTTTTTCCACCGAGCTCTCAAGGAGTGTATGTTGTGTTGCTGGCAGAGGTGACTGTGTGCAATGCAGTCTTCCATAATGTGCTTAATGGTATGGTGTGCTGTGCTGCATCCTGGACAGGCATCAGCA
This sequence comes from Birgus latro, assembly GCA_018397915.1. NCBI lineage: Eukaryota > Metazoa > Arthropoda > Malacostraca > Decapoda > Coenobitidae > Birgus > Birgus latro. Next base: position 23,009 of record JAGKTI010010986.1, read on the forward strand.
ATGGAGTCATCCAGCCTCTTCCGATAACTCAAGAGGGCTGGATGATGCCCACATCTCAGCCTGGCCAGGTGGCCCATTCCCTCATAAGGGAGGTAGGATTCAGAAGGGTGGATATCAAGAGGACGTATATGCAGCAGTATGCTGTCTCTGAGTGACTGAATGGAGCGGCGAGTGATTTGATCATGGATATGCTTCTGGAAGCTGGTTTGAGGCGGGCAAGGGGGGAAGAGATGACAGTATTTGTGTATGATATTGCATGCTGGGTGTTGTTTTGATATTCCTTGGTGTGTGTGGATGGTGTGGGTTTGTGGAGGCTGTGACAAGAATTTGGGTGCCTCTCATGTCTAGATGATCCTTGACTTTGAGGACTTTAAGGTGGTCTGCCTGTGTAGTAGCTGTGAAGCCTGTGATTATTTTTAGGGGCCTGTTCTGTATTGTCTGCAGAGTGTTGTAGTGTGTTTTAGTGAGGTCAGAAGCCTAAGCAGGGCTTGCACAATTCATCACTGAACGTATATATTGTCTGTATACTGTGGTGGTGGTTTCGTTGTTGTATCAAAATGTTGTATGGGCAAGTGATCTTAGGGTGCTGAATCTTGGTGTTAATTTGTTCTTAATGTTTGTGATGTGTTGTTTAAATGACACTGATATATTGTGAGTTACACCAAGGATATTGGGCATGTGTGTGTATGGTAGGGGAGTGCTGTTTATGGTGAGGTGTGGAATGAGACTAAGTTCTGCTGTCCAATTTGCGAGAAAGGTCACTGTAGATTTGGCTGGGGTTATTGTGAGTCTGTAGTGAACCATTCGTAAAGTGTGTTGAGGTAAGGTTGGAGGATGTGTGCGACTGTGTGATCAGGTGCGTACATGCGTTATGTCGTCTGCATAGGAAGCTATGTGTATTTGTGGTGTGGGTATATCGTGCATGTATAGGTTAAGAGTGTAGGGGGGACAAAATAGATCCTTGGAAGACACTGCTTGTGAAGTTTCTGATGTTTGATGGCTGACCGGCAAATGTTACACATGCGCATCTGCCTGATAAATAGTTTGCCAGCCATCTTTTTGTTATTGCGCATGTTTGTGTTGAATATTTTGTTTGTAAGGTTGTGGCGGGGGAAGGCATCAAAGGCTTTGATAACGTGTAGTGTGACTAGGAGTATTTTGTGGTGGTCGAGCTGAATTGACGCCATCAAAAACTCTTTGAGTTAGGTCTATAAGAAGAGTGTTTGTGGAGTGTAGCAGCCTAAAACCATGTTGTGATGAGGCTAGGGGGATGTGAGGTGTAACTAATTGTAAGGTTCTTGGGCCTCATGAGGGGCCAGAGGGATTTGCTGTGGTTTGGCCCCCATGTTGTCCTCCTCCTCCACTTTGACAGCCTCTAGGGGGTGGACCCACGATGAAGATGCCACCGCTCCAGGTCCGAGATGCTCTTGTTTGCTTCTATCAATCCATGATCCAATCCCCATAAGGAACGTAGGATCATTCGCTAAAATACGCTTTACTTTAAGCAGTAGAAGCACCTAACCAAATCAGTTCTTCTTCCTGACTGTCTATTATATTTTTCTGATTATTTCCAGGGTGGTTAATAAACGTTTCTTGCTAAATCCATTTTCCCGTTGTTTTTGCTGTTCCACTATGACAACTCATTTGATTCATTAGCATGATGGCGGAAAGGACTGTCCTAACCTAACCTAACACAGCTTAACTGTACCTAATAATTTAACCAAACCTAACCTAATCTAATCTACCCTAGGCTCCAGTTGGGAAAATGGGAAACGAAATCTACCTTTGAATACATTGAGCAAGTTTCATCCGTTATGCTGGAAACAATCATAGGTACAGCATAAGGAACGTGATGATACTAATATGGAGGAAATCTTTCAGCAAGAAAGGTGATTACCACTCTCAAAACTGTCAGAAAAATACAGAAAACAAACTGGAGGAATATGAATTTAACTGGTAAGATCTTTCTGCTGCTTAAAGTTAGGTGTACATTTACTGCTCATTCTTTTGTTCATTATTGTGCGTAAGTGAGAAAGAGAAAGTACTGATACCGTATAATAACATATTCCATTAACCCCTTAATAGCTGCCGCTTTACCATACCAGTGTTAGTGACATCGAGTTAGTGCTAGATATAAAAAAAACTGCAAACACGAATGAGAATGGAATGAAGGTCACTGGTATGTTTACACGACCCTACTCTACCAACCCACGCAGTCAGGCGGTTGCTTCATCTCGGATGTTTCATCTAAATGTTTACATGTAAATGTAAGATGTGCCGTAATTTTATTAATTCTTCCATGAATCACAGGAAATCACACAATGGGTTTAGGAGGAGGGGGGGTGAGGAATGCCAGATGGCCAGATGATTCTGTTCACTTCTGTATGAAAAAGAAACTGATTTTAGAACTTTGAAAACGTGGTCCCAGGGCCGGTCACGGGAGCACGCAAACTTCTGAACCTGCAGCCATTGAGGACAGTAAACATTCGCTTTACTTTAAGCAGTAGAAGCACCTTACCACATCAGCTCTTCTTCCTGATAGTCTGTTATACTTTTCCAATTATTTCTAAGTTGGGAAATAACCGTTTCTTGGTAAATATGTTTCTCAATTGTAATTAGCTGTTCGCTGTGACAACTCTTCTTTGATTCGTCAGCATAATGGATGAAGGGACTATCCTAACCTAAATGTTTAACTAAACCTAACCTAACCTAGCTTAACTTGAATTTGGCTCTCTTTTGTACTGTTTTTGCTTTTTCTTGGAAGGAACAGTATGCAGGCCCGTGGCCTTTGGTTCCTTCTTCCTTGCATAAAAAAAAAAAAAAAACTAACCAGTAATTTAACCTAACCTAACCCAAACTAACCTAGCCTCCACTTGGGAAACTGAGAAACTAAATCCACCTTTGAGTATGTTGAGTTTCTTCCACTGCACCAGAAACAATCGTAGGAATGGCTTACGGAATGTGACGATAGTAACAGAGCGGAGGTTTTTAAGCAGGAAAAGGTAATTTATTCACTCATCATCCAATCCTACATTGCCCCATGAGGAGCGCAGGAGCCCGGGGCTAGGCAAGTTGGTCCTGACATTTAAGATGAAAGTGACCAGCCTCACTCACCCCTGAGTGGTATTACATGAGCAATAAACCCCAACCACCCCTTGGATATAAACCTTCACCGACTCAATACGACTGGAGCGCCATAATTACCCACTAAAACACCAGGCGCCAAAATTTGGTTATATGGTTACCACCCAGCATAGTAAATGGTTCCTGGTGTACGGGAAACCATTTGGCTTGTCACTCAGTGTAGAGTCACCCACAGGCAAAGGGAAGTGGAAAGAATGAAGGAAAGAAAGACAGAAGAGGGAGTGCAAAGTCACCCGTAGGCAGAAGGGCGAGGAAAGAATGAAGGAAAGAAAGACAGAAGAGGATGGAAGGTATTTTTAACACACTGAAAACAGAAAAATACAGAACCAAACTGGAGGAATATGAAATGAATTGGTAAAGTCTTTCTGCTGCTTAAAGTAAAGCGTACATTTACCGGTAAATAAATTAATATAACAGCACACCAAGCCCTCGTTTCGACTGATCGTTATTTGACAATTCGTTGTTTCAACATTTATAAATCTATACCCTTTTTGTTGTTCGACATGGTTATCCCTGCATTTTGACAATTTAAACTGGGTGCTGCCAGACAGACCGCATGAGCTGCCTGTCTCTTGCACTTTATTGGTTGCCTCTTGATCCGTCTGCATTTCTTTTTGGCCTCATCAAATACCGCCCTGGGGGTGGGGGGGTTTCAAGAATATTCCCCTGGTATCCCTGCTTGTCGTATGATGCGACTAAAAGGGTTGGTGATGGGTTAGTCCCCACCCTGTAAAAAGGACTAACTAAACAAGTGAACAAAGTGCCTCGGACCAGGACGGACCATACGTTGACGACCAAGGAACGGACAAAGGACATTCTAAGAATTGAAACGTGGAATGTGAGAGGGGTGAATGATGAAGTGAAAGAGAGAGAGATTGTTCAGGTGCTTGAGGAGGCAAGAGTGGAAGTACAGTAGGTGCGGAAAGTACTGACGCTTTTTTGCCGACGTCATTCTTTTTCGCGTTAAGTGAAGTAGGGTCAATACTACCCTCCCCTGTGATGCGAAATGAGCTGACGCTTTTTCAACGGGAGCTGGCAACCCTGCTTGATAGGCTTGGCACCACAGGAGCAGGCTCAGTAATGTTTGGGCAGCCACAGGAGGAGGATTGTCTCTGTGTGTGATGCACCACGAGGGCATGTTTTGACTCAAATAACACAGTTATTTGGTTACCTACCACATTCTCATCA
>JAGKTI010010987.1:0-27339 GCA_018397915.1 Birgus latro
AACCTGTCAAGTACATCTTCACATTGATAAAAGAAACTGAGTATAGGTTAGAAAGGTCAAGTACAATCTGTATTTCATGTGTCATATCAAACGTTAATGTACTATATTTTTTTTTTCCTCCTAGGGAAATTGTTCTTACGGGCTTCAACATTGCCTATGCTTCTTCATAAGATGATAAAATAACAATTTTCTGTGCTTGGCTAGAATGTTTAACCAGGCTGTCTCACCTGCTTCTTATTTAAAAGGTTTTCCTTACGAAAATGATTTAATGTAAAAAAATTAACGGAATGAATACGTATTTCTAAACAGTGTAAGTAATTGTGTTGCGTACAGGTATAGGACTAACATGCTTTGGTATATATATTAATGTGTAATCACAGTCATAATAAAAATGCAACGTTGAATAAAGTCCATTTTCCTTCGAATATCATGTCATGAAGCGTATCAGACACACTGATGTATGTGTTGATAACAGTGCTTGAAAGATGAGGGAAGTCTGAGTTTCTTATGACAGTTTTGTGGTTTTAGATAAACATGTATTTTGGGGAAAAAAAAAAAAAACTAAGTATTTTTCTATATCCAGAAAATGTACATCAATACGGAAAATATAACGAAGAACTTGCATAAACCACAGATTGATTTTGGTTATGTCCATTATTCCTAATGAAATATATATAATCTGAATTATGAGGGGCAGATTAACAAGGACTGTTATGGATTAAGAAAGAGATATGATGGTGGTGGAGGCGTGCCATGGTGGTCGTATCATATTTCGACAGTGGTGGAGGCAAAATGTAGTGGTCATGACGTGTGGTGGTTGAGGAGGTGTGCGCTGGTGGTCGTGACGTGTGGTGGTAGCGGTGTCCTGTGGTGGTCGTGACGTGTGGTGGGAGCGAAGGTGTGCGGTGGTGGTCATGACGTGTTTCGGTGGTGGTGGTGGTGGTCGCATGATGTCGACTACTGCAGGGATATTATGGCTCGGTCTGGGGGTCACGTGCCTCCTGGTCCATGCCCGTCTACACCACATCACAGGCACGTTGACTGCAGTAAAGGGGAAAAGCTTAAAAAAAAAAAAACTTGTTATACTTGGATCTTGGTTCTTACATGTGCATCGCCAAATATCAAGTTATTTTGTTGTATTTAGTGTTTTCAGTTGCTTGCTTTTTGCAATAACAAAAAAGAAGTACACAAAATTCCGATAAATGATGGGTTTTCGGATGTTTCAAGGCACTGCAGCCTTAGGGAGCTATGATCTTATGAAGGTTTCCTTATTCAGCATGGTGGACTGAAGTGGTGAGAGAGGCTGTGGCACAAAAGAAGAAAGTTTATAGTGAGTTGATGAGGAATAGGGGCGTCAAAGAAGTTGAGAGACGGAAGAGAGAGTTGTATGAAGAGAGGAGGAGAGGGGTGAAAAGATTAGTAAGAAAGAATAAGAAGAAAGTGGATACAGAATTTGGAAGGAATTAGAATAAGAAGAGAGTGGATGAAGAATTTGAAAGGAATTTGAGTGTGAAGAGAAGGGAATGTAAGAAAATGTTCTAGAAAGAGGTAAAGAAAGGTAAACAGGGTGCCAAAGAAGTTAATTGAGGAGTGAAAGACAAAAATGGTGGATTACTAGTAGAGAAGGGAGAAAAAGGGAACAGATGGAGAGAACACTTTAATGAAATGTTGAACATAGAGAATGACAGGAATGCAAGTATAAGTGGCTGGGGAATGGCTGGGAGAAGGAGGGATGTGGGAAGACAGGAATAAATCAGTAGGATGGAAATTGTGGAAGCAATGAAGAAAGTAAAAATGGGGAAATACCCAGGAATTGATGGAGTGCGTGGTGAAATGATGAAGTATGGGGGAGAGATAGTAATAGAATGGATATGGAAGGTGTGCAGATTGGCCTGGGAGGAAGGTAGAGTCCCGGAGGATTGGAAGTCAGATATAAATATTCCCCTGTACAAAGGGAAGGGGGGAAAAGATGTATGTGGTAATCATAGTGGCAGTTGCCTTCTTAATGCAATAGGAAAAGTATATGGTAGGATACTTATTGAGAGAGTTAGGAAAATAACGGAGGAATTAGTTGGAGAAGAACAGGGAGGTTTTAGGAAGGGAAGAGGTTGTGTAGATCAGATATTCATTCTTAGATATTTAGTGGAAAAGTTTCTAGAGAAGGGAAAGAAGTTGTATGCAGCCTTCATAGATTTGGAGAAAGCATATGACAGGGTGGATAGACAAGGATTGTGGAGAGTATTAGGAATATATAGAGTAGATGGGAAGTTGTTGAAGGCCGTGAAGAGTATGTATGAGGGTGATAGGGCTGCAGTCCGTGTGGATGGTGAACTGAGTGAATTTTCCTTTTGAAGGTTGGATTAAAACAAGGATGTGTCATGTCTACGTGGTTGTTCATTCTGTGTATGGATGGGGTTATAAAAGAGGTACAAGGTAGGGCAGTGGATGTTGGAGCGGCCCTAGTGAGAGAGGGCAGTGTTTGGAAACTGCCTGTACTGTTGCTTGCAGATGATAATACTGTGTTGTTATCTGGAGACAAGAGGAGTTTCAAGGCTTGGTAGATGAATTTGGGAGAATGTGTAAGAAACTGAATCTAAAGGTGAATGTAGGGAAGAATAAAGTGATGGTCTTCGAGAGAAGTGAAGTCAGTGAATGTACAGTACAGTGAGATTGGATGGGGAGGATATGGAGAATGTGAGTTCATTTAAGTACTTGGTAAATGTGATGAGTAAGGATGGAAGTTTAGAGGGTGAAGTGCTTGAAAGGGTGCAGCAGGGAAGAAAGGTTGCTGGTTCCTTGAAAGCAGTAATAAGGAACAGGGAAGTGAGCATAGAAGTGAAAAAGCTGCTACATAACACTATTGTGATACCAACTTTAACATATGGAAGTGAAGCTTGGACCCTGTTGGAGGAACAGAAGTCAAGAGTGAGAGCAGTGGAAATGAGTTACTTGAGAGGAGCATGTGGAGTCACATGAAGAGACAGACTGACAAATGAGGAAGCGAAGGAGCATTGTGGTGTGGATGTGGATGTGATAGAAAGCGTTAGGAGAAACACATTAAGGTGGTTTGGCCATGTGGAGAGGATGGAGAGTGCGAGATTTACGAGGAGAGTGTATGTGAGTGAGGTGGAGGGGGGAGAGGAAGAGGGAGACTAAAGATGAGATGGAGGGATGGAGTGGAGGGGTATAGAGAGAGGAGCGTGTGAGCTGGAAGCAGGGCAGTGAAATGGCTGGGGCCAGAGCGACATGGAGGCGATTTGTTTGTGGCCACCCATTACGGGATTAGATAGACAGATAGATAGATTTTACTGAGCTATAATATAAAACGAACATTAACTATGCAACCTAACCTCGCCATTTAACAATTACTGATTGACTGAACATGATTCTTTCCATGCTTTTCGCTGTGTTTCTTTTAATATCACGTATTGCCTATAGGCAGTTTTAACCAGCAGAGAGAAGGTATTGGCAGATGAAGGGTTGATTTTGGTGCATATATCCAAATACTCCAGAGCTTGTACTAAAAACAGTACTGTACAAGTGTGCTTTTATCCACCTTCGTATTTGTTAGACACAACCATAGCATCAATGGACAGCCGCCTAGCACTGGTTGACATGTTGGCCATAGACCGGTGTTCCCGCTTTTCTGTCCTACTGCTGACAGATGGCACCCCATGGGCGATCTCCCTGACACAAGTAAGTATGTACAACAATAATGTAAAAACTGCTTAGAGCTACAACAGAAAAGCCTGATAGGGTCAAGCGAAACATTTAGTCGGTTCTTAACTGTTTAAGTATTCACATTTTCATCTTTAATCCTTTGTGCTGCTGAATGAACTAGATGTGCCAAAGTCTGCCCAAAGTTAATCAGAATTGTTATGCTTGCAGCTAATATGTTTAGTTTATTGTTCTAGTTATCCTTATTGTTGCTTCAAATGCGAAGACTAGGAAAGATATATCATTATGTGTTCTCTTTCAGGACCTAGCACACTTACATGCCCCTTGGGGAGTCGGAGTGTTAGAAGTGAAGACTAGTGAACAAAACACCAGCATGACATACGAACAGCTCTCACAGAGTATAGCCACAGCTCGACAGGTATGTAGCCACAATATGTAGCTGAAAAAGGGTGAAGAAACTAGACTCAGGAGACAACAATTCATAGTTCTTTATAATTTTCACGTTTAAAAACACTCGCCTGATTAATATTATTCCCATAGACTTCTCTCTGTTCCCTTTTTCTTTCTTTCTTTTTTTCTTTCTGGTGTATCAGGCTCCACTCCACCAACACGTGGTGCTCTGACAGTCTGTATGTAGGGTGGGAAGTGCTTGTAAGTGTGATTATTGTGTTGGAGTGGCTTTGGATGTGTTTGTAGTCTGTGAACCAAGTATAATCGGCCGTCGTAAGCCGACTGGGTGCAGGCGCACTTTACAGTACGCGACACTGGTTCAAACACAGCATCCCCAAGGTCCGCCAAAGCAGTACAGTGTCGGAAGAATGCTCCCAAAGTATAACACCCTGGGGGGGCGCCGAACCATCGTTCTTCAGTGTACGGAAACGCACACTTTACCATTGTACCACAGAGGCGCTTGCCTGCTGTAGCCTGCACGAAACACAAAAAGACGTCCTCAGGCTGAAGGAACCAGACATAAAAGAGTTTAGTTCATTAAGTATTCCTATGAGTTAGCATTATGTAATCAGAAGTATACTTGGCCCACAACCGAGAGATCCCTGTTTCAGTTCCTGGACCACCGACGAGAACTTAGGGCAAACACTCACCAGTGACTTAAGCAAAAGCCAGGATTGTACAGAATATCTGATGGGTGTAAATCATAGTCAGGGGGAGTATTAGGGACGTTTCGTTATCAGACGAGTATTCATGTTGGCGCCATTAGTTTCGTGATAATATTCTTGTTGGCATTAGGTTCCTGATATTAATGCTGGCACGATTAGTTTTGTGATATTATTCGTGTTGGTAACGTTAGGTTCGTCATATTTTTTTTTATGTCAGCACCATCAGCTTTGTGAAATATCTTATGTTGGCACTATCAGTTTCGTAATATTATTCATGATGGCACCATTAGCTTGGTGATGCGTTGTGGTGCGTGACGATGGTGGTGGTGAGCGATGACCCAGCCTTCCTTGCCGCCTTTGCTGAGTCCTCCTTCAAGAGCCACCTCCTGCTGGTCCAGAAAACAAAGCTGCTCGTATTCACTCGCATCCCTCTCCTCCTACTCCAGACCCTTCCTCACCTTCACAAGACGCTCTCACGTACCACTTCTCTCGTTGCTGTTGTGGACGATACCTTGCCAGTCTTCAGGTAACGAGTATTACCCGTAAACTGTTGTCTACATAAATACTGATCCATCGTAAATATCGAGGCTGTAAACAAAGATTTTTGAAAACCAGTGAAATGGTCGGAGTCGTTCAAGTTTTTCACATTGTTATTTAACATCTTCATAAATAACTGACCTTGTGATCCTATTGGTTGCAACCGAACAAGAACACAGCATAAATAGCCGATAATTCTGAGTTTCAGTTAATGGACGGATTGCTTTTTCACCAACAGGACCAAAGTGTTCTCATGGCTGCCGTTCACCGACCCAGAATCCCTACCATTACAAGTGGCATCATGGACTATCGATCAACGTCTAACTTTCATCCATCCACCAGATCTTTTCCCCCAGAAGTTCTTACGGTAAATTTTGTGTCGACAATGCTCCTGTAAGATATTGCTAAGCACAAAAGCGCTGAGCTGCATACATGAAAGATCATGCATGAAAACTTGTAGGAGTAGACTGTAGCACCAATCGAGCAGTGCAGTACTCCCAAGGTGGATGGAAAGCTGATGACATGGAGAGCTGGAGCTCCCGTTTCATTAGCCCTGGGGACTAGTTCCTCGCTAACAAGGAGAGTAGGCCAGCATGCTGTCCAATACAAGTTTCTCAAATTGTCAACAGCAGTCTACTTGCACAGTACACACTACACATCCTTTTCCCAAAAAAAAAAAATAAATTTTGGACACCAACCATGCCACGGGGTGTGGGGGGGGGGGGGCATAAATGTCCCCACCATCCACCCCTTTCCCGATGGCGACTCCTTGACTTGTCTGGAACCACTATCTGACTCACTTCTTCATTTCTTCAACATTCTCGGCCTTAACTCTAACTTTCTCTGTTGAACACCACCTCTCCTCCTCTAAACCTCACCTTCTCTTCTTAACAGAGACTCAACTGTCTGAGGCAACTGCAGCAAACCCTTTTTTGTATCCTCCTACATTCTTTATACACATTTCAAAGTCAAAGGTGGCTGTTGTGTATATGTACGCAACGACTTATCTTGCTCTCACGTTCCTGAACTTGATTCTTCTGAATTCTCTACTCTCTGGCTTCGGCTCTCCTGTCATTCTCTGACTAAATATATCCTCGCTTTTTGCTTATCCCCTAATTCTGCTGACTATCAAAATTTCTTTGACTATCTTCCTTCTACAATGAATCACATTCTATCCATTTCTTCTTTCTCTGAAATCCACATTCTAGGAGATTTCAATGTTCACCACCACCTTTTAACTCTCCTTTCCTTTCACTGATCCACCTGGTGAACAACCCTACATCTTTTCTGTCCTTAAAGACATATAGAATCTTGTAAAGCACCTACCTGTGTCCCTGACCGCCTTGGAGAGAGCTCCAACTTACTTGAACTCTTCCTTACAACTAATCCTTCTGCTTACACTATTAATCTTTTCTCTCCATTGGGCTCCTCCGATCACAATTATATTACCTTAACCTGTCATATCACTCCGGTATGGAATGTGGACCCTCCAAAGAATTGTCGACTGTGGCGATTTGGAGCTGCGGATTGGGAGGCCCTCAGGAAGTACTTCTTTGATTTTCCCTGGAATGATTATTGCTTTCATGGCCAGGAGCCATCTGAATGTGCCTTGCACATTACGGAGGATATTCTCTCGGGCATGGAAGCATAAATTTTTATCTCATATCCTTTGACCAAGGCAAGAAATCCTTGGTTTAATCATGCTTGTTCTAATGATGTCCACAAGAAGGAGAGCGCTTATAAAACGTCCCAGTGCCGACCCGCCACTGAATCACATCTTTTTTATGTTTCTGCCCAGTATCGTGCTCAGTCTGTTCTTTGCTCTGCTAAAAATACTTTCATCAGTACTCAGTGCTCTCAACTCTCCGACTCGAATTCTTCCAGCTCCTTCTGGCACCTTGCCAAAAACCTTTCTAACAACTTTACCTCACCGTCCTTCCCTCCTCTTTTCTACTCTTATGGCTCTGTAGTTATTTCTTCTACTGATAAAGCAGATCTTTTTGCTCAGAGTTTCTCCTCCAGTATCACTTTAGACGATTCCGGTGCTGTTACTCCATCACTTCCCACCTCTGACTTCCTCATGGCTGACATAAAAATTTCTTCAGCTGATGTATTTTCTGCCATCACTGGCCTCAACACTATCAAGGCATATGGGCCTGATGGAGTCCCTCCTGTTGTCCTCAAGAACTGTGCTTCTGTGCTTACCCCTTACCTCGGTAAATTCTTTTGCTTTTGTCTTTCAACTTGTATCTTTCCTTCTTGCTTGAAGTTTGCTCTCATTCAGCCCTTCCCAAAGAAGGGTGACCATTCCCGGCCTGCTAACTATCATCCAACTGCTTTAACATCCTGTGTATCAAAAGTTTTCAAGTCTATTCTTAACAGAAAAAATTTAAAGCATCATTCCTATCACAACCGACTTTCTGATCGTCACTATGGGTTCCGTCAGGGACGCTCCGCTGGCGATCTTCTCACCTATCTTTCAGACTCCTGGTCATCCTCCTTTCGGAACTTTGCCGAAAGCTTTGACATTGCACTTGACATCTCAAAGGCTATCGAGTGAGTCTGGCATAAATCTTTAATTTCCAAACTGCCCTCTTATGGTTGCTATCCTTCTATCTGTGCCTTCACGTACAGCTTCCTTTCTGGTCGTTCTATAGCCGCTGTTGTCGACAGCCATCGTTCTTCTCCTAGATCTATGAAGAGTGGTGTTCCTCAGGGCTCTGTCATATCACCAACTCTCTTCCTTTTATTCGTCAATGATCTAAGCTGTACATCTAACCCTTTCCACTCGTACGCTGATGATTCCACTCTTCACCCTACCATTCGGTTCCCATAACGTCCATCTCACCAGTTACTATAACAAACGAGGGTTGAGGCTATGGCACAACTAATGTCCGATTTTGCTTCTATTTCTGTCTGGGGAAATAATAATCTTGTTTTTAATGCATCAAAGACTCAGTTATTACACCTATTGACCCGACAAAATCTTCCACAGGGGTAATCTCTAATGTTTAATAATATTGAGCTCAATTCTGCATCACCCTTGAATATGCTTTGGTTTCATTCACTCGGGATTTATCTTGGAAGATCATATTACATCTCTTGTAAAATATGCTTCCAAGAGATTAGGTGTCCTAAGCCGACTCTGTTCCTTCTTTACCCCTGCACAGTTGTTGACTTTATGCACGGGTTTTATTTGCCCGTGTGTAGAGTACACTTCTCTTGTGTGGGAAAGCTCCCCACAGAAGAGCCGCCGACATGTCGTAAAAATAACCCCGCTAATACCAATACACCAGTCCTGTATGAGACAGCCCTAGCATGTATTCAATATGGACGGTGGGTGTTAGCGCCGAAGTGGTGACATGTAGTATGTAGGAGGATGGCTGGGCCTTGATAGCAGGCTGTAAAGCCTATGCCCAGAGTCGTACCCCCCAAAAAAAAATAAACATACAGCTCTTCTCAATAGGGTGGAGTCAAAGGCTTTTCGTCTCATTAACTCTCCTCCTCTTACTGGCTCCCTTCAGCCTCCATCTCTTGGCCGCACTGTTGCACCATTATCTCTTTTCTATCGTTACTTCCATGGTCACTGCTCCTCGGAACTGTCTGCTTGCATCCCTCCACCTCTGCGATGGGTGTGTAGCACCCATCTAGTAACAAACTCTCATCCTTTTCTTGTCCAGCTCTCTAATGCAATAGTTAGCCGTTACTCCCAGTCCATCATTTATGCAACTGGTCAACTCTGGAACTGTCTTCTTCTGTATATATTTCCTACTTCCTATGACCTCCAGTCTTTAAACGCAGTGTGTCCAGACATCTCGAAATGAACGGATCTTGAATATGGCTCTGTTTTGTAATGTTTTTTTTTTTTGACGGAACTGTTACGCGGGCTCCTAGCTTTGGTTCCTACTTCCTCGCATTAAAATATATATATATGTTTATATATATTATTATTGCATTCCCGCAAATAACCGACTTGTACTTTACATAGGAGATGGTGCAAAGTCTCATGATTCCTACATTAGAAGACACGAGAAATATGTAAATGAATATTCTGAGTGGATGAAATTACCAGAATGGGACTAATTTAACCTTAATTCGAGTATTTAGACATAAATGACACTGAGAAAAAACATGGTCTGGATGGATTGAAGTGTGATTGAATATACAGTACCCAAACTTTTTTTTTTTTTTACCATAACTATGATCAGTTTGTCGTTCTTTTTCAGCTTATTTCACATAGGTTAGTGGCAGAAAAAAACAATACTACAGCTCTACATCTTTCCCATAACACGTCTTTGTGACTAGTATCATATTCGAGTGTTGATCTATTGTTACTCAGCATTCAAGATGGGCAGATGAAAGTTTTAGGACAAGTTACAGTAAAAAAAAAAAAAAGTATAGACAGTAGCCTACCTAATTGTATGTAAACAACTTTCTTGAGTCTAAATTGACCTAACTGAGCCTGAATTATTCTGAACGATCTGAATGGCCTTAGGTTATGCCAACATTACGCAACAACATGATCCTTCACCGCGGTTGTCTTCTTTAACTGAAGAAAGTTAGTACAAATGATACTGGAAAACCAAAGCCTATAATGTCCAGTTTCTGTTTTGTGTGTAATACATAAACATTTCACCATGCTTTCAGAATGAAAAATGCATTGTTTGAGAGTATATATTTAATCCAAGTGACGTTTTTAGTCACCACTATACCGTCCACCATTTCGCAGCAGGTTCCCACACAGACCACACGTACTAGTAACAGCGGAGGAGTTAGTGGCACAGGTGGCATTTACAGTAGATGACCCCACGGCACCAGAGGGCAAACGACTCACCTTCGGGGGGCCAGCGGGGAACATTACAGAGATGCTGTCCACGATCATGAACTTCACGTGAGCTATTAATGCACATTATGTCTAACTGGAAATATTTGGGTTTGATAAATAAAAGCTTGTTGATTGCACAACTTGCCCTAAGTTGAAAAAAAAAAATATGAATGACAACATACCCTCTCGACTTAGTCTTTGCTATGGAAAAGTTTACAAAATAATCAAAGGTACTTAAATCACGTCTTTCTAACAGATACACGTACGTGAGATCCCCTGACAGGACTTGGGGCTTACAGCAAAGCGATGGAACTTGGACAGGCATTTTGGGACTCATTACACGTGAGGTTAGTTCTATAGTTCATTTACCTCAACTTTGCGCAGATTTTCGTCCTATTGCAGATTATACTATGAAGCTCGATGGCAGAAAAAGACCATGTTACCCTTTCCCTCCTTTTCCTGATATTGCAAGAAACTTCTCATTGTGGTGTGTCAATTTTTGGCATTAGAACAAGAGTATATATAGCATCTGCGCACCGAATACTCTTTGGTTTAGGGCACGTAGTAGCGTCTCTTTCTCAGCTATATATTTTGAGCAATTCTTTTTAACATTATTTTTTGTTGTCCTTTTTTTAGTTGTCATTAAAACCTGTCTCTGTTGACTTGCTGTACATGTGATTTCTTTATCATTTTTACAAGAAGCTATATATTAGGTAGATTTCATGGTTTAATTACCCTGCTACCGGCACTTAGTACCCGTCTAGCAACAAATTCTCATCCTTTTTCTGTCCAACTCTCTAATGCAAGAGTTAACCGTTACTTCCGGTCTTTTATTTATGCAACTGGTCAACTCTGGAACTGTCTTCCTCTGTCTGTATTTCCTACTTCCTATGATCTCCAGTCTTTCAAACGCAGTGTGTCCAGGCATCTCGAATTGAACGGATCTTGAATTTGGCTCTCTTTTGTACTGTTTTTGCTTTTTCTTGGAAGGAACAGTATGCAGGCCCGTGGCCTTTGGTTCCTTCTTCCATGCATAAAAAAAAAAAAAGCATTATACAATAGTTGTATTGTCCCTTAAATAAAATTCGATTCTCATGTTTCGAATATACATCATCTGAACACATATTTTTTGTCAGTTTCACTTTCAGATATATAGCTCGGGAACAGCTTTTCTTGAACTATCAAGTCGTGATCAATACAGTAAATATATTGAGTCAAGAAAAAGACTTGTGAAGCTTCTCACGAATTACTCATCATAGTACACTGTGGTAAAAGCCAATCTTGTATGGAATATATTGCGACAATATATTTTACAAAAACATATTTCAGGAAGTGGAGTTTACTCCGGGACCATTTTACATGGAAATAACCAGAAGCCAGTGGATGGACTTCTCTCCATTTATATTTATGGGAAATTATCTAATTCTCGCTGCCCGTGGTCGACCAGAGGTGGACCCCTGGGGCTTCCTGCTGCCTCTTAGACCAATGGTTTGGGTGGCTGTGCTAATAGCACTGTTGGCAGTATGCGCTGTGATGCTACTTCTATCTTTCTACCTTCCCAGTCATATGCAAGAACCACGAATGAAGGATATCAACACCTTCAACTGTGTGCGAGTTCTTTTGCAAGAAGGTAACTAGTGTTTCCCATGTTGTGGTTTACACAGAGTAATTATAGATTAACTTTGGAAGGACTCTGAGAGATCAGATTAAGTAGGAACAGCATCCCGGCTTCTTAACTTTCGAACTAGTCAGTTTTTCTCTGTAAGAATACCAAAAGAGCCAGATGTATCGCCCATATAGTCTCATGATGCTCAATCACTGTCTTGTGTTAGATGATGCTTAATTTCATCTCGCTAATGGCAGCTTACTGTAACCACTACTTTTATTTCACCAAAGTTGCCAGAAACAGGGCATCAAATAGTTTGGTGATCCATATCTTTTGCTTGACTAAATTTTGTCATCCAGATATAATGAGAACTAAGAGTCGATGGTGGTGGGAGCGTGTGATGCTGGGGGTGTGGATGCTGATGATGGTGGTGCTGACACAGAGCTACGTCGGCAACCTCATGTCCCTCCTGGCAGTCAGATACATAGACCAGCCATATCAGAGCCTTGAGGACGTTCTTGACAACTCTGATGTTGGGATAATTGTTGTTCCAAACACTATTATCATTAAATATATTGAAGTGAGTACTTGTTTCCTCAGGATACTAAGATGTTACGAGTATCTATTTGGCTGTCTATTATGCGATACTTTAAATGATATGCTGTTAGTTAATTATGGCATCAAAAATAATAAGAAAAGTTTTGCATGAAATGATGGTTAAATAGTTCAAGAAATTCATATCATAGTAATAGGCTGCCCTAAGTTTACGGCAATTTCTGTGTGTTGAAAACATTTTGTTTTTGACGTACAATTTCTCGAACACTATAAAGCAGCAAATTAATTTTTGAGCAGGATCAATAATATGCAAAGGTAATTAAGTTCCTGATGCTATTTCCAGTCATCAACTCATGGGTCATCGAGAATTTTCATATGTTTGATATATAACCATAAATTTCTGCCAGACATTTACACGTACTTTTTTCTTTCGAATTATAAAAACTCGTGTTACCAAATCCCATAAACATATTCCGTAAAGTAGACAATTTTTGATTGCCTTATTCTTTTCAGACTGCCACGTCAGGTCCACTTCATGAGCTGGGGAAACTGATGGGGACAAAACGGGTCACCTACAACAACTTCGTCCAATTAGCCAACAGCATGGAGACCGTCGTGCGCGATGCCACTCACGTCATCTTTGACGTGGATATCAGCTTTATGAACTTGCTGCCCCAAAGCTTTTCTCTCACAGGTTGTAATATGATTGCTAAAGTTACTGAAATTCTATATGTTCAGTATATTTTTAGTTACCTGTAAGTTTTAATATATCAGTGTATCATAGCAGTACCAAGCAAATAACAAAATTATATTTAATTGCTGTCATCATAAAATATCATGAACACACACACACACACACACACACACACACACACACACTAGCTGCTGCTGAACTGGTCGTGTTACTTTAGTCATGAAATATAAACTGGCTTTTACTAAAACTTTTCAATGTAAAATTGTCATGTTATTTAAGTGAACAGAATTATTCTTTTGAACTTACATCAATCATTAAGGAAAATACTCGCTTCGGACTGAATAATTCAAAAGGGGATGTTTTGAGAACTCTTTTTCCTTTCCCAGTCGTGTCATCAGCCAGAATAAATTAAATGTTATCAGGGCTGCAATGCCTGACAAGCAGGTTAATTAAAGGACAATATAGAGGGAGAAAATAAAAGCATTTGCCCCTAAATGTTGTTTTTGTTAGAATAAACTATATGAGTACTGCTGGAGTAGTTAGGCTGTTACGACTTCTCTTGCTACAATATCCACTTGTAATCAATAATATCGGGCAGTATATAAAGACACTGACTGACGCATATAATTGAAATGAGGTTTTCAGGGACATACGACTGTTGACAAATGGCAAGGTTGAAATTAACTAAAAGTGATTGTCAGACAAATGTAAAACACTGTTCTGGCATTTGAAAATAATAAGCATCTTTTACGTCTGAAAAGGAACACTTCATTTGTTTTCTAATAATATATCTCTGCTTTTGTATTAATAATATCTAGTAATTCTTTTTGCAGGTCGGTGTGATTTTTACCTTTCACGGAGCGTCTATGCAACCAACCCTATGGCCATGGTGACTCAGAAAAACAGCCTCTTTTTACCAAGGATAAATAATTTGTAAGTTACACAGTTTAGTAAAATAAGGAATAATGTACTACAGATGAAACTTTCCAGCCATATAAGTCTTTAAAAAAGTAAACATAACAAATATTTAAAATCTGGACAGTTTCACAGAAGGGCTTTAGGTATATGATAAATTTACATATATACATACATTCACACCCTTAGGTATCTTAGAAGAACAGACGAGAGCTCGGTATTTCACCTTTATTTTATCTTAGAAAGGTAATCTTCACATACAGATGTAATGCTCCCAATCTTGACTAGTGTAGAGCTCCCAATTTTGACTTACAAAAAGAATCAGAGATTCAGAGTCGGCTGCCACCACCCAGCGTAATGCTGGGAATTTATTACACCAGGAAAAATGATGAGGACTTTTGGGGCTTTGAGAATAAGAGAGCTAGGGTAGTGTGATCTTATTAAAGAGCGTGTGAGTAATAAGATATTAGCATATCCTGCGGGCACTCAGCCTCACAATTATTTCTCCCTAGGGGATTGTAAGACTTAAACTCAGTGAAAACTTAATCTAATATTTACTAATACTAAATATAGAAAATACAAAGAAACACAAAAAATAATAATTAGAAAACACATTACTTTACAGACTATGAATTACTAGGGACTGAGAGATAAACCCTACTTGGCACTGAGGATATCTCTAGGCAGACTAAGCCTAATTAAAATTAATAATTCGAAATAAGCAAATAAACCTGAGTATAATATTTACCAACTGGATAACGACTTAGAATGAGATTATCGTAAACTAATATACAGCTGAGCAGAATATTCTCAGAAAGGTATTATAATACACTATTTAAGTGTCCTTCACAATTACCTACTTACTCAGATTGCTATTTTCACACATAACCCCGTCACGTCCCGACCGATTTTCTACCTCCGATACCCCCCAGTCCCGAGCAACTTCAGATTTTTTTTTGGGGGGGGGCTCAAACCTTCGCTTTTGGTGAGAAACATCGAGAATTCATAGAGAAATCGCCCTCCTGAGCCTATCAATAGTGCTACAGGTGTTGAGTCAGCCTTATCTTTCGTTCTCACTCAGGGTATCTGGGCTCAAAGAAAACGAACTATGGGAGGGTAAACTAATTCAAGCCACTTTGAATTATATATTTATTTATTTATTTGGTACGAATTTATGTGTAGTACAAAACTATATTGGTTTTCACACAATTATATAGGCAATAGAAGCAATGTTCAGTCACCAAACACATCCACATATGGCACCTTCCTTTATGACATTACACCTCATCACTTCTGTTTCTTGCTCTAGCTTCTTTATTTCTTTTTTCCTCCACCTCAGGAATCACTTTCACCGTGAATTTCGTCATTGGAGAGACTGTGATGTGACATGTCTTTACTGGCCAGGTCACTGCTAACAGGTGAATTGCCGAGTGTGGGGGGAGGGGGGGGAAGGGGGGTCATGTGGGGCCAGGCAATATCCCCACTTGACAGCAGATAGAGGAAGGTCTCCCACATATGCCTACTGAAAATCACCTGTACTTGAAAATTGTGCAAATGAATGACCTTGCAATTGCGTAACGTACAGGTACGTCGATGGGTCTAGCAGTGACAAAACATTGGGATGTACCCATACATCGATGGGACACCTTGGGTTAATAGTGTCCTTCACAATCGGGTAATAATCAGGATGATATTATCACTCACTAATATAGTGTCTTTCACAGTTATATGGATACTCCAATCGATATTAACATTCATGAATTCAGTAACCTTCTCTGCTGAACCAACTCTTCAAATGTCTCTAACCCAACAGATTTCTCACTTCCGGGACCATGAATTCTCACATATTAGATTAATATTCACGATAAAACTGTCTACATGAAACATAACAATCCCGTGGCCTCGAGTGGAGTCCTTGGGAAATGACCTTGAGATACTACCACTAAAGAGTACACCTTTGGGACCGAATTTTATCATTCAACTCGGTGATCACACATAAATTAATACAATACTCAGAGAGGAACTATATAAACGGATCGACACTCAAAAAATGGAATAAATTTTCAAGAGCCTTCTAGAGCTAAATACTGTACAAGCAGACTTAATATTTGTTCCAAATATACACAATATACAAGAAAAATAGAATAATTTTAGTGGACTAGTTAATTCGCGATCGTGTTACGTGAATCAGGAAGGTGGGGGGGAATTTTTAGTGTAAGCGGGCATTAGGCAGTCAATGTGAGCTGGAAGGCTTCACCACTCGTGTGAGCAGACGAAACGAAGTGGCAGCGACAATCTGCAATAAAAGGAGGGCGACAGGAAAGTGACCATGATACGAAAGGAATTGGGGAGGGGGGGAACATTAACAAGTCAACCTGTTAATATATGAAAGGATTTACATTATAGGAACAAAGGGAAGGGAGGGGATATATTTAACACGCAGACACTCACTTGCAATAATAGGAGGGCAAAGGTAAAGTGACGCCTCTATTCTATCCATTCTATTCAAGATTCATCCCTCCTACAGAGGGAACCGGGCCATACATTAGCCCGGTCAGTGGTGTGTTGGCTGATTAATAAATAGTAAGTGGAGGAGACAGGACCTGGGGACTGCCCAGCACACACACCCTGTCTTCTGGCTGGCTTTGTGGTGTGTGTGACGCCTCTATGTATGGTGTGTGTGTGTGGATATTTGCCCCAACAGGTGGGGACACTGGCAAACAAAGAGCCCGTCAGAGGGCGCGCAAGCGCGCTGGCAGAAAAACGTAGAAAAGCGGGGCACCAGCAGACAGATGTTCGGACGAGGATTGGCGGAAAAAGCAGGGGAGAAGACGAGGGCTGGCGGAAGATGGTGTGACCGGCTGTACAGGTCGAAAATCAAGGAGGGCAGGGCGAGACGGGCGGCAGGATGGACGACGTGGCGCCGATCGAGGAGGCGCCGAGCGCTGCAGATCGATGAACCCGCCCCGACGCTGCCCTCAACCCCCTTGCCCTGGATGGTGTAGGGCTAAGGACTCGCCCAGCTTCCCAGCAGCAGACGGAAAGCCAAGAGGGATGGCCCAGTCATGGTCGACGGCGAGGGAAAAGCCCCGGTTCGGGTGGAGGGAGAATAGTCGGCCTCGACCTCCAGGTCGGCTGGATCAAGGCCACATCCTCAGGGTGGATAGACCAGACCAAACCCCCTCGGCTGGTGGGGAGCTGCCGGAGAACTGGTCCGAGCTATGTGGATGTCCGCACACGACGAGAGATGGGCTGCGAGTGCCTCTATGTAGATGATGATGATGATGATGAGATTCGCCACACGGGTGTGGCACGGGCTCAGGGTGGAGAGCCCGTAAGTGACAAATCATGATGATAAAGAATTAAAGAGGAGCGTCCGCTGCATGGCAGCAGACGGATGCGGACAGAAGAAAGGAAATCAAGGAAGTGGCGCTATGACTAGCGAGGCGGAGGGTAAGAGGAGACAGTGGAGAGGAGGGAAGAGACAGGGGAAAGAGCAACCATCTCAGCAGCAGTGTCAGAACGAGAGACACGCCTGACAAGATGGTTGCAAAGAGAAAGACGGAGAGAAACAGTGGAAGGGCAGTCCAAAAGATAGTGTAGAAGAGGCCAGTCGTCTAGGTGGTGCCTCTATGTATGACTCGCAATCTTATATAGCCTCAGTTGTTCTAATCCTGGGGACTGACCACAACTTCGACTGATCACTCTGGAACATTAGAGTCTTTACACCTACTACCAAGGGAAATGAACAATCTGTTTACACTCGAGCCACATGGATGGATTGACTTACGATGCTTAAAATTTTGTGACAAGTGTACGGGGTATATAATTATACTGAAGTATAAACGAATGAATATTTGAACAACTTGTAGCTATGCTTGCAGTTGTTGTGCTACATGACTGTGAGGCGAGACCAAAAATACAAGTTTCGCGATTACTAATGACGATTATCAGCAATTAGAATTTAGATAAGCATTAATTTACTACTACATAGTACAAAAGGGGGATATTCTTAACACTGATCTACAAATTTCGAATTCAAAGAACGAAAGAACGAAGACAAACTTTCGCGATTGTTAAACTCTTACCAAAGTTTTGTTGTTATTCGGACTGCCTGGGAAAGCGACTTATTCACATGTATAAAGTCGATCACATTCATATAGTTGCTCGATTTAGTTCTACTAATAACAGTGTCTCGCTCGCACCATGATTAGTAATAGAGATTAAATCTGAATAGGGGATTTAACGGTCAACCACTGCACTGCGTAGAGAAAAGAATATCTACGGTTCAAGGTTACATTTATCTTACACATATTCTAACTTATATTACCCTTATTTTAACTTATACTACACTTATACTAACTTATATTATACTTAAATTACCCTTAAAATTACGGCATTACACAGACATATAAGTGTCTCTTCTTATGGTTAGATCGTACACGTTGGTGGAGTCAGGACTGTATGCTAAATGGATGAAGTACTCAGAACCCAACTCCAGCATGTGCAAGAACCCACCCAGGATCATCACCGTCACAACCATTCTCTCTCTCAGCAGTCTTTGGGTAAGTAATGATAGTAGATTCCTTCATTACTGAAAATAGCATAAATTTACCTCACTCTACCTTTAATCCCTCCCAATCTCATATTTCATTTTATCATTAACACCAGATGATTTTATTCGGTTCACAAGAGATTTTTCGACCCGGGGGCTAAACATAGCTTTCACTGACCCTTTTCACTGAGAATGAATAAGGTAAAAATTAACAAAATACTTCATCGGAATGTAGCAATGAAAAACATGGGTGTACGTAATCAAGTAATGAGCATCTTTAATATCTCGTAGGTAAATATGCACTGTGTCACATTTAATCAAGTAGGTAGGTATTTCGGATAAAACTAAGAGTCCAAAGTAAAACCTGCCTACTATAATTACGAATCTATCCACGTCCTTTGGACAAAACTAGGCCTGCCCCCCCATTTTCCCATTGTATATGGTGGGATCATAGTGAACTTAGCTCCATATCTGGTACATTGAAGTAGCCTATGTTGAAGTGTTAGGGCAGTTGTCGGTGGGTAATGGAGAGACACACGTGTTATGCTGACATTATCTGAGTGTAATGCTAGATTAAACGTCAAGGCTATACAGTAGAAGAAAGTTTTAATAGGGCCTTTATAGACATCTACGAGTGACGTCGTAAGAACTGACTGCACATGAAAAAAGGGGTATTATTAGTTTCCTGGAGTGCTGACAGTAACACTGCCCTACATGCCGCATTATCCATTTTCAGGGCATGTTCGCAGTCTTTGGGTATGGGTTGACAGCGGCTGTAGTGGTGCTGGTGATGGAGCTGATGTATGGTGGAACTAGGTGGGGTCAGAAGAGTCAGGTGGCCACCTGAGACACACATCATTGTCCCCATCATTGACCTCACACATCATCGTTGCAGACAACGCTCTTCACATGAATTACTTTCTCCATTTTAAGTTTGATATGGAGAGCAGTAAATACCACCCAAATAAATGAATGCATAAATAATTTAGAATTATCTATAATATTATACAAATGGCTAGGTATAAGAGTTGCTTCCAGTATCACACAGCGGTGTATTCTCATTGGTATCAATGTAACGGTTTGTGTAAACACCTATCCTAGTAAATTTTAGAAATTATTTTTTCTCACAATCCACTGCCTATGGATTAAATTTAGTGACCTAAGTATACTCGTGAAGCAACATTATATTCTGTGTGACTATCTTCTAGCATTGAAGGTAGGGCTATGCAGTCACATTTGTCTGTCTGTGTCTGTCTCTCCATGGAATTATATAATACTAATAGGAGGATCATTACGAAAATATATGGACATGTTCCCAGTAACTCAGTTGATCTATTTGTTTTATTTGACCTCTTTAGTCGATCTCCTGGAGTAGGTAAACTGTCATGGGGTGGTGAGAGGGGAGGGGAATGTGTTCACTGACTAATATGGTGAAAGGGAAGGGGGAGTGTTTAATTGGTTGTGCAGTGAGAGGGGCTGGGAAGGTACCCACTGGCTGGTGTAGTGACAGGGGAGGGGAAGGTGTTCAATGATATATTAGGAATAATTATATTAGGGCCAAAGGAGGCCGGTCAGCACTCAGAACACAGCTGTTGCTCCAGGCTGTTGGAGATCACATTCCAGCCTCACCTTCCCCTTCATTTTGATCGTGAGTCATGGGACATTGTGCTGCTGTTAGTCATATGGTACTGTGTTGGTCATATGGTGCACTGTTTTTGTTAGTGATATGGTACCGTGTTAATGTTAGTGATATAGTACGCTGTTGCTGTCAGTGATATAGTAATGTGTTGCTGTAGGAGATATAGTACCGCGTTACTGTAGGTGGCATAGTGCCGTGTTGCTATAAGTGATATTGTACCGTGTTGCTCTTAGTGGCACCTTACCGTGCTGTTATTAGTTAAATGGTACCCTCTTGTTATTAGTCATGATATTACGCGATCGTGTTAGTCATGTTATATGCCCACTGACCAAACAAGGAATCTTTATCGGGGAAACGTTTATTTATTGATAAGCCTTTACCACTTTATACTGACAGTTGTATATCAAGATAGTTTCCACCTTTTTAATATTCTCTGATGCATAAGTTTCAGACACCGAACATGAAAACATAGAGATCGTCACAACCAACCTCTCTGACCGAACGAAACATCTTTGCGCGAAGTTAAATAGTATATTTTATTAAATTATGACAACAGTTATAGATGAAGAAACTTTTGACGTCTTTGGTGTGTACGGATTACTAAATTTCAGACAGCATGAAAACACACCGAATTTCTCTCGGTCATCAGGAAATTATCAAAAAAATTTACCGGCTACCAGCAATGGTATTGTTGTTGTTGTTATAGATTTACCCACCTGATAGTCAAAGTGGAAACGGGCAAGTGAAGCCAGTCAGAGGAGAAGCGTATGGTTATGCGTGAGGTTGGCTATTTGGATGGGGGGTATGTGGAGACAATTTGAAGAAGAGAAGATGCTGGGGAAAGGAAGACTACTTTAGCAGCTGTTAACCCACCGAGTCCCATCGACGTACGGTGTACGTCGCTACTTTTTTCCGCGGACAGACCCAACGACGTACATCGTACGTCACGCAGTTGCAATGCCCATTGTGTGCACATTTTCCAACATTCGCGGGTGATTTTTGGTAGGCATATGTGGGAGACCTTCCTCTACCTGCTGTCAAGCGGGGATACTGCCTGACCCCTCCTAACCCCCCCTTTCCCCCTCCCCCCACACTGGGCAATTCACCTGTTAACTGCAACCTAGCCAGTAAAGGTATGTTGCCCCACGGTCTCTCTAATGACGAAATTCACGGTGAAAGTGATTCCTGAGGTGGAGGACAAAGAAACAAAGATGCTAGAGGTAGAAACAAACAGAAGTGATGAGGTGGTAATGTCGTAAAGGAAGGTGCCATATACTGGGGTTTTGAGTAAGTGAACAATGCTTATAAACGCCCATATTATTGTGTGAAAACCATTATAGACTTTTACTACACATAAATTCGTACCAAATAATGAAATAAATACGTAATTTAAAGTGACTATGAATTTTCGATGTTTCTCACCAAAAGCGAAGGTTTCAGCCAAAAAACAAAAAGTCGAAAATCGGTCGGGATCTGGGGGTAGGCTGGGTAAAAAAAAGGTCGGGACTCGGTTCTTAAGGGATGACTGATGAGGCTGGATCCTAGAGAGAGGCGAAGGGAGGCGGTGGCGGGGCAATCTAGAAGGTATTGTAGGAGGGATATTCGTCAGAATCGTAGCAGTGAGGGCAGGGGATGGGGTCAGTTCTAGTGATCTGGGAGAGACAGGGATAACGTAGCCTGAGTCTACATAGGCAGACTACTACTGAATTGGGGGTGATTGCGGGTGGTTTGAGGGGTTTGTAGGCAGTTGCCCTGGCAAACCAAGTGGCTGAGTGTGAACCCTCTGACACCCGGTTTTCATGGTCAGTTTTGGTCATGTCTGAGATGGAGCACTTGGCTTTGTGCTTTATGCGTGAGAGGCTGGTTTAAAGTGGGAAGGTAATGTCAGGTAAGGTGGTGGCAGCCCGAGCAGCAGCGTCAGCACGCTCGTTGCCTGCTATGCCCCCATGACTGGGAAGCCAGTGGAAGGGATTTTCACCACCATCCTGCACGATGAGGTTCGTAACAGCCAGAATCGAGGTCAGCAGGTGAGCACTGTCTCTTAAGTGTCTTATGTGGAGACCATGCAGAAATGAAAGCGAATCAGTTTGTATAACGACACGCTGATGTAGGTGGTGGATTGCAGCATGCCACAGGGCACCATGGATGGCAACGAGCTGCGTCTCGTATGTGGAGGTCCTCTGAGGGAGCCTCCAAGTCTCGACAAAATCTTTAGAGACAAATGCTGCACCCGCTGATCCCTCTGGCGTGACGGATCCATCTGTGTAATTTGTGGCAGATGCTGGAGTATGGAGGGATGAAATTCTCAGACCATCCTGACGAAGGATAGACGGCAATGATGCTCAAGAGCAAGAGCCGGCAGGGGTAAGGCATCTGATGTCAGGTGGTCTCCAGGGTGAGGGAGGAGAAAAGTCGGGGCTAGGGAGGTCTGGGCCTTCTAGGAGGGCGTCAGCCAACCCTAGTTGTCTTATGGTGGAGGCAAGGGAGAGTGTCCAGTCCTTCTTAGGCTGCGGGTGTACGATTGACTCCAGATTCTGTGGTGGACAGAGAGAAGGCCACTTTCAGCCCTGAAGTTCTCGAGTCGCATCCATGGAGGAACTCCTAGTATGATAAGTAGCACAGAGTTTTGCAAGACTTCATGGGAGCGAGATTGCGCCTCTGAGAGTCCTACCAGACACATGGCGCTATAGTCAACTAGAGAGAGCATGGTTTGGGTGTAGAAGGTAGTGAGGACATGGCTCGAGGCACCTAAACTGCAGCGTGAGAGGGCTTTCAGTGCTGAGAGCATGGCGGCAGCACGCTCCCGCAGGTAATGTACATGAGTGGTGAAGGTCAACTGGCTGTCAGTCCACACCCCCAGATATTGACGTCTGTGAACGAGGTCGAGCTGATGTCCCCCGAGAAAGAGAGGGCGTTCAGGAGGGCGGAGGCCAAAAGGCATGACCTTAGTTTTCTCGTGGTCAATCGGTAGAGTGGTGGCTTGCAGTCCTACTGGACCCATGTTCAAATCCCGGCTGGGGCAGAGAACAGTTTAAGGATTTGAATTTCATAAAAGCAGACTTTCCTGATCTACCAGAAGACCCGCCGACATGTCGTAAAAATACCCCCGCTAATACCAATACACCAGTCATGTATGAGACAGTCCTAGCATGTATTCAATATGGATGGTGGGTGTTAGCGCCGAAGTGGTGACATGTGGAGGTGTATGGTATGTAGGAGGACTGCTGGGCCTTGGGAGTAGGCTGTGAAGCCTATGCCCAGAGTCGGACACATAAAAAAAAAAATCTATCGTGGAGGTGGGTTATAGCACTCGGGGCCTGATTGTAACAGGACCTGCAACGGTATCTTTTAACACTAGTTTATGGCATTTTCATGTTGCTTTCAGCCTTGTTTTAAGTGTTCTAAGACCCATTTTTGTTTTCACACTTCATTTCGGAGGAGGTTTGCATTACACATACTTTTCTTGTTTAAATTTGTTTGTTGTTGACTAACTTGTTTGTTTTTTAAGGACTTGATCGTTTTTATTAGTTTTTATTGTTCCTTGGACTTAGGCAGTTTGTGGGGACAGATCATTTCTCCGAAGCGTACATGATGTTTGTGGTACCCATGGACCATTATTCCTTCATAACCCGCAACACAGAGCCTGAGAGTGTGTGATAAAGCAGCCCGGTCATACCACCTAACCTGTTTCTAAGTACCAACCTGTCTCTTGCTTAAATATTTGTTTCTGTTGCTTACAGGTTTATTTCTGTTGCTCTGGGTTTATTACTATTGCTTTGATGATTAAGTTTGCTTAGATTTTTTCTGTTGCTTAGAGGTTTGTTTCTGTTGCTCTGAGGTTTGCATCTCTTACTTAGAAATTTGATTCAGTTGCTTTGAGGTTTGCTTCTGTTGGATAGTTTTTTCGGTTACTAAGAGGATTGTTTTTGTTTCTTAAAGACTTGTATAAGGACTTATTACTGCTGTTTCTTGATCAATTTCGATCCACTGTTGTTTTTTTTTTAACCTACTGCTGTTTTTTACTCATTCTTCATTAACCTGTTACAGCTTCCTTCATCTTTCATGGGGAAGATAGATACTACGTCGTTTCGGGGGTCTTTTTCGGGATATGAAGCAGAGAACCAGTGAAGTTCTAGGCACAGACCATCCTAGGCAGGCCTTATGTTACGATCTATATGGCACAATTAAGGTCTTTTCTTTTTTCTTTTTTCTTTTTCTTTTTTTGATTGGATGGACCTCATTACAGTAAACATATTATGGATAAAAAAAATTGCCGAGCAGTGTCTATACCGAAATTTACTGCCAGTACCCTTGCCGTCCGCTACCCAAAAGTTGCTGCCAGTACCAAAACGTGAATGCCAATATCCAAAGATAAATCATAACTTTTATATATTCTCCCCTATATGCATAAGGTACTTAACTCGGAAGAGGTTTTTCGAACTGAATGAGTTTTATAAATAGCCTTCGTCAAACAGTTTACTAATAATTTCGTACTTAATAATAATATTCGAGTAGCAACAGGAATGCAGTGAAAGTAATGTCCCGTTTGCTAAGGACTCAAACAGAAGTATCTACTAATTGAAAGTCCTATATTTGATGCAAACTAACATGAAGGACAAAGTTCTACTCTATATTTGATTTTTCAGTATCTGTTTTAGACAGAACATGGAAACACAGCGGCCCTCACGCCCAACCTCCCTGAAGGAACGTTGCAACTATCTGGTTGTGGGTGCTGGGCCTGTCAGCTCGTGCCATAGCTTGGGTAACCGGGTCCGTCAAAAACATGTGAATCACTCTGTCGATTTAAAATTGCTAGAAATCATGCAAAAGCTGTAATAAATCTTGCTAAATCAAACTTTCTTCATCATCAGCCATCAAAACTACTTAACAACCCTAATGACAACAGAATATTCTGGTCAACTCTTAATTCTTTCAATAATAACGTTAACAAGTCATCATTCATTCCCCCACTAAAGTCTTCAGATAGCAACATTACAAATGACCCTCATAGTAAAGCAAATATCTTTGCCAGTACATTTGCCAGAAATTCTACCTTAGAGGAAGTCAGTCAGAACGTCCCAGTATTAGAACTTGACTCTCCTGAAATTGTTCCACTTAAAATTCGGACAAGATACGTCAAATCCATCCTAGACAATTTACCTACCAACAAAGCTCCAGGCCCAGATGGAATTCCTCCAATTGTTTTAAAAATGTTCCCCAGAGCTCGCACCTGTTCTTGCTAAACTATTCAGACTATACATACGTACTTCTTCATTCCCTAATTCATGGAAAAAAGCCAATATCCACCCAATTCCAAAGAAAGGAATTTCCTCTGACCCCTCTGAATACAGACTAATAGCTCTCACATCTACCCTTGGTAAAGTATTCGAAATTTTAATGAATAAGCACATAGTTAAGCACCTTGAATCCAACAACCTAATCAGCCATAAACAATACGGTTTTCGCCACGAAAGATCCACCATTGACATACTCAATCTCCTGACTCATACCATCCATCAATCAATCGACCTTTATGGAGAAACTCACGCAGTAGCCCTAGATATTTCTAAGGCTTCGACAGAGTATGGCATCGTTCCCTGCTGTCCAAACTCCCTTTTCATGGATATAACCAGAAGCAAATGGAAAGACTACTCTCCATTTATGTTTATGGGACATTATCTAATTCTCGCTGCCCGTGGTTGACCTGAGGTGGACCCGTGCGGCTTCCTGCTGCCTCTTAGACCAAAGGTTTGGGTGGCTGTGCTGACAGCACTGTTGGCAATATTCGCTGTGATGCTGCTTCTGTCTTTCTGCCTCCCCACTCATATGCAAGAACCACGCATGAAAGATACCAAGATATTCAATTGTGTGCGAGTTCTTTTGCAAGAAGGTAATTAGTGTTTGCCATGTACTTAACACGTGAGTAATTTTAGATTAACTTTGGAGGGACTCTGAGAGATTATATTAAGTCGGAACAACTAAGTTATTGGAGGCATCAACCAGGCTTGTTAGCTTTCGAACTAGTCAATTTCTCTCTGTAAGAACACGAAAAGAGCCAATTAGTTCGCTCACATAATTTTCATGAAGCTTAACCATTGTCGTGTGTTAGATGATGCTTAATTTCATCTCAAAAGTGGCAGCTGACGTTAACACTGTTTTTATTTCACCAACGCTGCCAAAACAAGCCATCAAATTTTTGGTGATCCAAATCTGTTGCTTGACTACATTTTGTCTTCCATACATAAAGAGAACTAAAAGACGATGGTGGTGGGAGCGTGTGATGCTGGGGGTGTGGATGCTGATGATGGTGGTGCTGACACAGAGCTACGTCGGCAACCTCATGTCCCTCCTGGCAGTCAGATACATAGACCAACCCTACCAGAGCCTTGATGACGTCCTTGACAACTCTGATGTTGGGATAATTGTTGCTCCAAACACTTTAATCATCACGTAATATAGTGAAGTCAGTGGTTGTTTCTTCAGGACGATTAAAAATTAAGAGTATCTCTTTGGCTGTCCATAATGCGATACTTCAACTGATATGCTGTTAGTTAATTATGGCTTCAAAAATATTGATCATAAAAGTTTTGCCTGAAATGATGGTTATATTATTCATGAAATGCATATCATAGAAGTAGGTTGCCCAAAGGTTCAGGCAGTTTCTGACTATTGAAAACATTTTTTTTTTTTTTTTGCCATGTACAGTTTCTCAAATACTATAGAGCAGCGAATTAATTTATGAGCAGGATCTATTAATTTAATACTGTAGGTGAATATGTTCCTGATGCTTTTCAGTATTTAACTCATGCATCATCGGTTATTTTCATATGTTTGATGAATAACCAAAAATTTTTGCCAGACATTTACACATACCTTTTTTTTCGAATTACAAAAAACTCATGTATCCGTAAAGTAGACAGTTTTGGATAGCCTTATTCTTTTCAGACTGCCACGTCAGGTCCACTTCATGAACTGGGGAAACTGCTGAGGACAAAATGGGTCGCCTATAAAAAGTTTGTGGAATTAGAAAATAGCATGGAGACCGCCGTGCACGCTGCCACTCACGTCATCTTTGACCTGGATTTCAACTATATCAACTTGCTGCCAAAAAAGGTTTTTTGTCACAGGTTGTAACATGATTGCTAAAGTTACTGAAATTATGTATGTTTAATTTGCTTTTCGTTATCTGTATTTTATAATGTATCAGAGTATCATAGCAG